>OU015749.1:1584113-1598585 GCA_907169655.1 Acomys percivali | reverse complement strand
AGAAGAAGAAGAAGAAGAAGAAGAAGAAGAAGAAGAAGAAGAAGAAGAAGAAGAAGAAGAAGAAGAAGAAAGAAAGAAAGAAAGAAAGCCCTCAAGGAAGACATGTGTATATATGTATACCATACACAAATGCTACATTTATGTAAGGGTCTTGAACATCTTTGGGTTTTGGGATCTGCAAGGGTCTCACAACCAATGTGCCAAAGAAATTGATGAAAGGCGCATAACCTGGTGAATTATAAGTGCAGATGCTAACACAAGACATACTATATCCTGTTCAGTGTGAAGTATTTTATATGCCTCAGGGACCTTTAATCCAATGGTGAAATACAAGAGAGTGCTAAAAGGACAGGAAAGTGTCCTCTTTACAACTAAGAGAAGGAACAGGCATTCAAATGGTTGTATTGCCTTTTTGCTGATGGGAGCACAGGTGCCTTCAATAGTATTTGGTGAATCCACAGACAGGGTTAGGGTTAGGGATGATCTCGTTTGAGAGCAAGCCTCAGTAGTATTCTAAAGAAGCCATGAACTAAATCGACTGCGCATGGTCAGGAAAGCAAAGGACATATTACAATTTAGCAAGAATATATTACCAGATTAACTTTGTTTCTCTTTGTGCCATCCCTCCTCTTGTGTGTGTGTGTGTGTGTGTGTGTGTGTGTGTGCGTGTGTGCATGTGCATGTGTGTGTAAAACAGTCATCCTTGTTCACATATACACACAAGTGACATGTGTTTTATCTTGATTCTAAACAATCTCCCTATTGTTTCTATGAACAAGATAAATGAACATTTAATATATGTGTTGAACAAACTACAGACTGTCAGTTCAAGATAGAATTACTCTGAGTTTCTTGGTAAGCAGATTATAGTTGACTAAAGTAAGGAATTTGTTTTTATGTTTGATGGCTTATTGTTCCAAAGGCCTATTGTTTAGAGTGTCATTTCAGAGGCATATGTAAAGTATCCTTACTGTATTTGAAAATGAACTGGATCGAGGTTGATGTTAATTTGTAACATGTCAAAAGCAAGACACCCATGAATACGTACCCTTAGCTACTGATCTGAAACAAGGCAGATAAAATGGGGCTGGAATACATTGTAATGTTCTGTATACATTGTATACATCTTAGATATTTATTGTCTAAAAACAACTCATACAGGAAAATTATAAGATTAATTCAGCTACTAGGGGGAACTCTCTGCTTATAGCTAACCATATACTTACCTTTCTGCTATAAAACAGCTACAAGCTCTGGAGAAAATTCCAAAATAATAATTTTAGACATGAAACATAGCCAAAAGACGGTTGCAATTTAGGGTAATGGAGTTACACTGAATGAACACATTCTCATTAAATTTTTTCTTCATGAAACACACACACACACACACACACACACACAGAGAGAGAGAGAGAGAGAGAGAGAGAGAGAGAGAGAGAGAGAGAGAGAGAGAGAGAGACATGAAGAAATACTGAGGGGTGAAAGTCCAGCAGAGGCAGATTTGATTTTCTGGGCAGAAGACACATGACAAGAGAGCTGGTAGTTGTTAAGGTAGCTGATCTAAAGCACTGTGCACTCCCGGCATGCACCAAGGCACGTGTTTCTGGAGGGTGGATGCAGTGTAGGGCCTGAAAGGCTAAGATCTGTCTGGAGGCTCCTTAGAACAAGCATTTCAAGAAAATATTAGATGTGGACCCATCCAGAGTGGGAAGACCTTGGTGAATGCCTTAGACATCTGCTTCAGAATTCCTGTGAAAAAGAAACTCCTTAGATGTGTGGATGTTGGTTAAGTAGAACAGATTATGTATGTATAAAGACATTTGGACTAGGGGGCTCTTTGGAAGGTTACCAATGACCCCACCATTGTCTAGAACACAACTCTGAAAGTTCACGAGAAAAAGAAACTATAAGCTAGAATCTCTACAAATGCAGCCTACAGTACCAGACTCAGGGCTGGAGAGATGGCTCTGTGGTTAAGAACACTTTCTTCTCTTCCAGTAAAGTGTTTGTGGCCAAAGCGTGGAGATTTGAGTTCAAGCCCCACCATGCATTTAGAAGTGGCTCACACCTACAATGATTGGAGACAGAGAATCTGACTCTGAAAAGCTCCCTAGCCAGGCTGTCTAGCTGAACAGGTAAGCTTATGGTTCAGGGAGACACTCCCTCTCAAAATATAAAGTGAAGGGTCATTGGGGAAGCTGGCTAACATGGAACCTCAGACCTCCACATGTGCATGCATACAAAATGCTTGCCACTGCAAACACATGCACACTCATACACGCTTTTTTCTTTTTTTAATGTTACTAGCAGAAAAATAATGCTACAAGGCAGAGTACAATTCAAGACAGACACAATGATAGAACTTTAAACTATGCTTGACCAAAAGAGGCAGGAATGAGGGAATCCATGCACAATGAAGAGATGAGATCAGGCCTAGGTCAGCATGAGCTACACAGTAAGTTCTAGGCCTAGCTGAACAACTTAGTGTGACCCCATCTTAATATTGGAAAAATAAATAAAAAAACAGCAACAGCAGCAACAACAAACAACAACAACAAAACTGTCAAAGATAGAAAGCCCGTCTAGTACCTGTGAGGTCTTGAGTTTAATCCCCCTTCAAAGGATTAAATAGGGCAAAGAGGAAACAGTCACAAGATGCTAACTTAAAACCCAGCTGCATTATTAATCACATTAAATATAAATGACCTTTGAAAGGACAAATGGAGTTGCTGTGGGCTGGGGATGGAGCTTGCTTGGTAGAGAGCTTTCCACTTCCAATACTCTGCAAACTGGGCATGTTGATGAACTCAGGAGCTTAAGACAGCAGCAACAAAAAATTCAAGGTTACCCTTGGCTAAAAGTCAAATAACGATAGCCTGGGCTACATGAGACCCAAGAAAGAGAAAGGGGGAGGGGGAGGGAAAAGGAGAGAATACAAATGAATAAAAACTAGTGGCCTTACCAGTTCATCTGTTAAATGGAGCCTAGTCTTAGTGTAGACATACTGAACCATGTCCTGCCGTACAGTGCTGGTATTTCAAGGCATTGGTTCTCATGCAGGTCTAGAGTTCATGTATTCCTCAGTAAGTCCTAGCTAGTGATGCTCATATGCAGTGTGCTTTGGTGTGAGCACTTACCAAAGTAAACACAGTGTTGTGCTGAATTAGGGTTACAGACAGTTGCGGACTATCATGGTTGGTGATGAGTTTCTCTGAAAATTTGGTGCCTGAATCAAAGTTACATTGAAGGTAGTCCATATCTAATTTAATTTAATTTTCTGTTTTTTTTTTTGTTTTTGGTTTTCTTTTCTTTTCTTTCTTTCTTTCTTTCTTTCTTTTTTTTTTTCTTTTTTTTTTTTTTAAGACAGGTTCTCTCTCCTGTAGCTCACTCTGTCTTTAAATATGCTTTACAGTCAAAGGTGACCTCCTGATAATCCTGCTTTCCCCTCCCAGGTGCTGATATCACAAGTATGTGGTGCTGCCAGGCCAGGGGCACTTTTTAAGATAGCTGTAATTTTTATTTGTCAGTATTAGGCAACAACACAGGTAATTACAGCGACTAAGATCATGACATCTACTTTTGATCTTAGTTTATGTTTATGGGTGGTTTTGCCTGAAGGTATGGCTGCACCATGTGCATGCCTGGTACCCACAGAGGCCAGAGATGGTTTCAGATCTCACAGGACTGGAGTGATAGATAGTTGTGAGCCACTGTGTGGATGCTGGGAATAGAATCCAGGTCGCCTGCAAGAACAGTCAGTATTCTTAACATCTGAATCCCCTAGAGTTATATTTTAAAATGATATATTCAACAAGTCCAAAAGCAGTTTAATGAAGGGTGATATTTGTATGAAGAGGCCGAAATCGGACGCAACAGTACTTGTTGGTTACCGTGGTCATGGCTGCCTTCTGCTTTACGCAAACCAGATTTTAAAAATCATAACCCATTTTTTTCAGATCACATCCAAGCTCACAGAAATGAATGAATGAAAATGGCCCTCCAAGGCTCACAGGAATGGTACTGTTAGAAGATGTGGCCTTGCAGGGGTAGACGTGGCCTTGTTGGAGGAAGTGTGTTATTGGAGGTGGCTTTAAGTTTTCAGATGCTCATGCCAGGCCCTGTATCTTACTCTCTTCCTGCTGCCTGCAGATATAGATGTAGAACTCTGGGCTGCTCCTCCAGCGCCATGTCTGCCTGTGTGCTGCCATGCTTCCCGCCATGAGGACCATAGACTAAACCTCTGAGCCTGTAAGCCAGCCCCAAATAAATGTTTTCCTTTATAAGAAAAAAAAATCATAACCCCAGCTTACTATCTAGTCCTGCGTGTGTGCTTTTGCAATAACACACGTAATGTGCATATGTATTTTTTGCGTGTAATATTTTGCTGAGGCTTACAAAGCTCCTACACATCACAAAAAGGAAAGTTATTGGAGCCTGCTCTTCCTAGAGTCTTAGGTCAAGCTCCTCTGAAGCAGCAGAGCTGTGCATGTAGTCATGCTCAGCATACAGATGAATCTATTTTATAAATAGGATGATGGACAGGGATGTATATGCAGTGAGACTACGGGAAAAAAATGACTAAAATTTACCATGGTTGAGACTGTGTCCTATGTATAAAGAGACAACACTTCAGGATACATGATGCATTAATCACAACAGCAAAGGGAAAGTGTAGAAGGGATTTAGTGTGTCTGTGTGTGTGTGTGTGTGTGTGTGTGTGTGTGTGTATGTGTGTGTGTACATTCATATGTGTATATACATGTACAAGTGCACGCTCACAAATGTGTCCCGATAGCCTGACTTATCAAAAGTCCCAGGAAGGAATGCCTCTGTCTCAGTTTCCCCAGCACTGGTCTTAAGGGTCACTGCTACCACAGCTGGTCTTTTGTATGCGTTCTGAGGACTAGGCTCAAGCCTTTATGCCTATGTGGTGGGCACTTTACCTGCAGATTCACTCCCCCAAACCAATTGCTGGCCTTTCATTCAATATCCATTTTTTGTCTTTATTGCACACAAAGTTGTTGATATTCTGGAAAAAAAAAAAGAAGCTCTTCTTTGCCACCAGGATGGTCAGTGAGACCACTGCTGATGTGCACATAATTTAAGAAGACCATCCAAGGTAAAGAAGGGATTCCTATCCATATTCCGCTCACTGGTTCCTGTTTTATTGTTGTGTTGTCTTTGTGGCTTTTATTATTCTGCATGCACCGATACTATAGCAGGAACTCTACTAGCCACTGTAGAACAAAAGGAGACTGTGATAGACGCTAAAACTTAATTACGTTGAAGCAGAAAAGGAAACCAAACATACCCCCAGTTGACTGTAACTGACGTCACCTCTAGGACTTGTAGATGGAACATATTTGCCTCTATTTTAATTTTGAAATCAATATAGTTATTCTTTGAGGCAGTCTTTTACTATGAAGCCCAGGCTAGCCTTGAACTTGAGATTCACTTGCCTCAGCCTCTGAAAAGTTACATGTGTGTGTCATCATACTAGATCTTGGTGCATGTGTGAGTGTGTGTGTGTGTGTGTGTGTGCGTGTGTGCTTTGTGTGTATGTGAAACTGTATGTGTGTTTGTATGCATGAGTGCATATGTGAGTGTGTATGTATGTATGTATGAATGTGTGTGTGTATTTGAGATGGTGTGTGTGTGTGTGTGTGTAGGGAGGGTATGGAGGCAAACTCCAACATTAATCTTTTCCCACCTCAGTAATCATAATAAATAAATTAGAATGAAAATCAATGTACAGAGAAAGAGGAAAATGTACTCTAAGGGATTTTAGCGACACTAGCAACCTCACTTTCCAAACAATAATAGCCTGATTTCCCCACATTTTTGTGCCTTCTGTAAAGCTGTGGGCCTGCCTTGTAACAAATGTCCTTTCAGTAAGCCTGGATGGCCACATATATTTTGTCTTCTTTTAATGCGTGCCAAAATTATACTTCCTTCAAGCTAAAGATAAAGCAGAGTACACAAGCACATGCAATCAGTTCCTTATCTGGACTCCCTGCGCTTAGTTAAGGCACAGTGCTTCGGGATTCATACGCACTGCTGGCCTTAAAAGTCACCCACACTGTTCTTACACAGTAAGTGAGTTCTCTTTCCCCTCCTGCGAGCCTTGCACATGAGAAGCTGGTCCCTAAAGACATCTGGGCATCAAGTTCTTGCCCACATTTCTCTGTCTCTGTCTCTGTCTCTATCTCTCCTTTCTTTCCTTCCTTCTTTTTATTTTTTCATTCTTTCCCTCCACTTCTCCCTCCCTCCCTCCCTTCCTTTTCCTCACACACTGACTCCTTTGCTCTCTGAACCCATTCTAAAATTTTGCATAGAGCCTGATCTTCTTTTCCTGTCCCTCTGTGCCATTAACTCCTTCCGGTACCGCTCTCCTTCCAGTGATCGGAATGTATTTTCCCCAGGGGATTTCTTCTTCATGTCATTCAGTGGCAGAGTTCCCCTACTTTTTAGCATGAGAAAGGAAGAGAGCTGATGAAGAATAAAATTAACTAGATGCATTGATTTCTTGGTACAAAACCTACCAAACTGAAGCAGATGAATTATCAGAATTGCTCCTGCTGGGAAGTTATTTTTTGTCCCTCTTTTCCTTCAATGGCCTGTGAAAACTATGGTGGAATGAAATTGGAGGAGATGTCAGAACACATTCACTCACTAGACAAATGTTTGCTGGTTGTCAGCCATATCAGGCTCTATCCTTAGACACACTGTGATGAACAGATGAATCTTGAACTTCTGCTTAAGATGGGGGAGGATGGACAAGGGGACACAGACTGGCTGTGGCTTAGGGACTAGGAACTTCAGCATCTGTGGTTACACACTGGATTTCAAACACTCTGTCTCCCCGTTCACAGCTGGTTAAATTGTTAGAGTAATTTCTTTAAGACTTTGCTTCTTCACTGCTTTATGTGCCATCCTAGTAGGAATAGGGAAGACAGTGGTTCTGAGGGTAATTTGAACTGTGGGGACCTGACTCAAGATGCATTTAGAGAAAATACAATTATTGATTTTGAAAAAGATAAGAAAAAAAGACTTTGTGGAATCAATGGTATAAAATTACTATCACAGAACCCTAGGTACGTTGAATATCAAGAATAGACATAATCTAAATCCTTCTGATTAACATAAAAAGATTGTCATATAGATGGGTACTTAGAAGAGTGAGTTAGACAAAACTGGGATGTTTAAGGAGTACTGGAAATGGCGTCAGGACCCAATGGGTATAATGGGAGCTGCTGGAGGTGGAGGGCCATGAAGGGAGTTCCTAGGATGTGTTGGCTGTGACTCCTACTCTTCCTAGACATAAGATGCAGGAGTGTGAGAGGCACCGAGGCTTGAGACATTGCAGAGACAAGTGCTGTGTGCAGCAAGCGAGTCTCCTCTTAGCTTCTACATCAGAATGCTTGCAACAGGAAGTCAGTACAGATTCTAGCTAACAAGGTAGATAAAGCCAAGCTTCTGAAGATGCTGTGCCCCGATTGCCGGGGGAGCAGACTTTGCAGCTCTTTTGGTACCTCAAAGAGGGCCACAGAGGAAGAGGATTTCAGAGTTTCAGCCTAGGAGTGTAATAGGCAGCCGTTGTATGAAGCAGGCTTGGAGAGAGATGGGCTGGCCGTGTGGGAATTCCTTAGGGGGTGGGTTCAGTAGTAAAAGGAAGCCATGATGGGAAATTGATACCAGATACAACCTAGGCAATTCCTATGCAATCGGAGGCAATGAGGCAAAGTCATGGTGGTTCGTGCTAAACAATTGATCTAAGGATTTTGTTTCCCTCCGTCTGACTTTCCTCTGCTTCCTGTCTGCCATGGACGCAGGGAAGGCGGTACCTGGTGGACGGCAAAGATGAGCTTTGGTGAGCAAATAATTGGGTATTGGCTGCAAACATGTGCGCAAAGCTAGTGGTGGTGCACATGTGTAATCCCAGCACTCGGGAGTGTAAGGTGTACAGAGGATCAAGTGTGCCGTCCCACCTGGCTAACATGGTAGCCAAGGGCTGAGCTTAAAGGAATATGATGTTACCGGGGATAACAGAACAGCATTTTGGTCTATGAGATAGAACAATGCACCAAACGTTCAGAAACAGAACTCTTATGTTAGAGTGGGTCCCATTACTTGTCATACAGATGGGTTCTCAGAAAGCACGTGATAACCAAGTTCAGGAGAATGAAGAATTTCCTGAAATATTCCTGTAATCACCAAGTAAATTGCCGTGTTGTGGCATCAGAGTCCCAGCAAATATCCTGGTTCAGAAGTCAGAAGAGACTAAGTACCCACAGAGGCGAGCAGAGATGGTGCGTAGAGATGGGTGATACCTGGAAGGCTGTAGGGCCACAGAGGTCACCGAGCAAGGGTACTGAAGGATGAGGGTTGGTAGGAGCACCGGCCATACTGAGAAACCTGGCAGAGAAGCAGTAAACAATGTTGCCTTTTGTGTCTCTGGTGATTCAAATATTAATGAGGACCTTATTGAAGTTGTTACTCTGCATGGCAGGGGTTAGAAACTAAATAGCAGTCGGTTAAGAATTAAGCAGGAAAACATGCTTTCAAACATTTGATAGATTTATCACGCAATATGCAACATATTTGAAGTGTATGATTTGAAAACTTTCAATGACTATATGCTATATATACAATATGTCCATTGTATATGCACTTTGATGCCCATAACCCCTCTCCCCATACCCACCATCAAGACCATGGAGCTACTTAAAGCTTCAAATATTACTCCTGGCCTGTTGCAGTGGCTTGTTTCTCTTTCTCCGACAACCCACACAATCCCTGGACTGCTTCCTGTCCACTATAGATCAGTTTGCATTTTTTGAAGGGTACATGAAATTATGCAGTATGCTTTTTTCTGGCCTCGCTTCCTTCCATCAGCGTGGTATTTTGGGATTTATCCATACTGTAAACATATCCATCTATGTTCTAAAATACTACTATGGGCGAGCAAGATGACTCAGCAGGTAAAGGCACTTGCTGCCAAGCCTGATACCCAGGGCTTGCATAGTAGGATGGGACCCACTTCTTCAATTGACTCCTGGTCCCCAGCCCCAGTGTGTGTGTGCATATACACATATGCATAGAAACACACATGATAAACAAATACATTACTCCCCCTTCCCCACCTTCCCCCACTTCAGAAGCATGGGCAGAGGCAGGAGGATCTCCGTGGACAAAATCGTGAGCTTACAGCATGATTAGGTGTGTCTAGGTAACTGGAATGTGTGCTCTTGAGCTAAGTGTGAGCACTGTAGATGACAAATCATATCTCAGTATGAAAAGGCTGGACACTCCCATGAGCGATTGCCATAGATTCCCATTTTATCAATGTTTTTGAGGTAAATACCCTGTTATTTGAAATTCAAAGCCTCCCCCCCCCTCGCCGCCAGGACTAACGTTATGCTAAGACGCATGCACAGATTCACGCGCACCATTTGTATGGTCGGGTCGGGTGGTGTGTGAGCATGTACAATGGCTGAGCAGGCAGGGGATGGATATTCACTGATGGGGCAGAGGATGAGGCGTTAGCAGTGCCTACACAGGGAGTTCTAAAGAACAGGCTTCTGAGGGAGAAGCAGTAAGGCAGACATTTACAGATTGTTCTGAGGGCCTCAGCTAAGTTTTAACACCATAAGATCTGGGGGCAGTTATTTGAAGCTACCCTCAGTTTCCAGGGGGTAGAAGATGAGAGGGTGGATTACAGTATGAAATGTTCTGTTCTGTGCTAGGTGGTAGAAGCTTAAGACCTGTGGGGAGTCAGGCCAACTGATGAGAGGGGAGACTGAATGTTCAGGTCAGCAGCAGGCTGAGCAGACAAGAGGGAAAGGCACCGGACAGGAAGAGAGAGCGTGCGGCGCTGATATCAGGCTCCTTGACGTCCTAAACTTCATCTTTCAGCTTGGCCTTGCCCAGGAGTTTCCCAATAGACTTATCTTATCATCAACACTTTCATTACTATCAAAATATCACTTATTGGTATACTAATCTTCCTATGTTACCAATTAAGGGACAGGTACCACATGGCACATTTTATACAATATACTAATGATTTAAGGGTGACAAAGATGATGTGTCCCTGACCTGATCATGTTGTCAGCATTATAATTTAGTTTTTAGGGGCCGGCTCAGTAGTTAACAATACTTTCTGCTTTTTCAAAATTTTGCTTTCAGAAGCCACATCCAATGACTGGCCCACAGCAGCCTGTTAGTCCAGCTTTTGGGGGGCATCTGGTACCTTTTGGGCCTCTGTGGATGCCTGAACACATGTATGTTTATACACACATGGACACACACACACACGTATGTATTAATTAAACTAAAACAAAGTCATTTGAGAAAATAATTTATTTTTCAAAACCATCGAAGTCTTATATCCTTACTATAAGTCTTATCACATCAATATTTTCTAGTTAGATAATTCTTGCTTTCTTTAAATTGCGTTTTGGGTCCTGTTGCCCATAACCACTAACACTGGCATGTACTTGCTAACACTGCTTCTCTGGGTACCTTTATCCTGTTTCATGACACCTACGTCTTTGTAAAACGTGATCCTTATTTTAACCAGGGGAGTTATGATGGTAGTTCTGAAATCTTACATGGAGCAGCAGCTGACATTTCTGCCTTGATTTCCTTCTGAGTCGTTCAGTGTCTGTGTTAGCCTTTGCCTGAAGGTGCTATTGTTTCTCTTTTTTTTTAGTAGCTTTCTTAACTTCCCCCAGCATTATTAGAGCCCCAGGATGTGAAATATGTTTAACTGCTCCATTAACCTACATCTTCTGTGCCTATGAGAAAGGGCTTCTAGCCAGATATTTTAACCACTCTAGTCATTCATTAATGGACCCATAAAACACAGGCTCCCTCAAAGAGCCTTCTCGCTCTTACAGAAACCACAGCAGATGTTTATGCAGAGGTTCTCATTCTGGGAGATTCAAAGCATTTGTCGGAGCCTGATTTTTTTTTTTTTAAACCACCAAACTTACTGGATTTATGGAAAGTGGAATGCGAATCGATTAAACCAAGGAAGGTAATAATTTCTGAAATGCAAAACTCAAAGAGAGTGGCTAAGAGGAGAGGCGTGCCCTCTGCTAATGCTACAAGACCACGGTGTAGCCAATCAGTGAGAAACGGAAATACTATGGGGCAGGAACAACATGGTAAGGACTTGCTCTGTGTCATGAGGGCAGTGATGAGGCTGGAGTGGGACAGATAAGGACTCCAAAGGATGATTTTTTTGAAGTGAAATGGAACAAGAGAAATACAGACTGCAGGGGTGGTATTTTGGGGTGTTCCCAGTCACTTTGTACCCTATCTGGGGAACGAGGCAACTCCGACGCCAGAGGGAAGGAACAGTCCCTGTGTTTTTCTGGCGACGCAGGCTACAGGGCTGGACACGGAGAGCCGCTGGACCTAGAGACCCACTACCACACTGTCTTTTCATTTCCAGGTGTCCTTGACAAAGACTTTTCATCGCCCTATTTCTCTAGAAACAGTGTCTGAAGTCACATTTGAATGAGACATGGTACAGACAGGAGAAGAAAAACACTTCGTACTTCCCAGGGAGGCCTGCCTGTGGTGGCGCACATGACAGGAGACCTCGTTTGAGGCACCGAGAGAAGAAAGGCTCTTCTATTTTGCTGGCAAATAGAAGAAAGCTGCAGAAATCCAACGTGACAGTCAAATTTACGTTCTTCTTCTTCAAACATGGATGGAATAGACTGGTATATAACTTCCTATGCTTTGCCAAAATTAATATAAGTTAGAGAAAATTTATGTGACTTACGAATTGTGTCTCTATAGATGTGTGACAGGGAAATTAATACATGTGTGTAGGTGCCCATGGAGGGCAGAAGAGGGCAGCAGATACCCTGGAGCTGGATTTATAAGCAGTTGTGAGCCAACTGACATGGCTGCTGAGAACTGAACTTGGGTTTTCTGCAAGAGAGGCCTGTATTATTAACCTCATACAGGTTGTAAGTTGAAAAAAGAAATCTCAGGAAAACATCCTTGATTGTACCTATATCTGGCAAGACACCTAGGCATCCATATTGGTTCGCCCATGCACGCAATTTGTTCTCCTGTATTATAAGAGGCATTTGGTGGACACCTTTGAGCTTTGTCTCATGAGAGAACAGGTTGGAAATTATCCATAAATGGTTCAAACACCTAAGCTACAGTTATCAAATTGTTAATAAATCTACTTCTTATTTGAAAGGTAAATTATGAGAAAAATGAGAGATTGAACCATTTTATCACAGCAAAACAGCATTAGTGACTCCATCCTCATAATGGCCTCTAATAAAACCTGTTTAATCACCTGGTGAGAACAGGAATTTCCTTCGGGCAAGCTCTACTCAGAACAAAGGAACTATTTTACTTTCTCCTTTTAATACCTTCTGTCAGCCTGTCCTCCTGTCTTGTAGAATTGGCAGCCAGTAACTTAGGTGACTTGGAAAGGGAAGCAAGGCCACCCCTGCCTTGGAGCTTAGTCCTGGGCTCTTGGCCCAAGTCTCTTATGAGTGGTCAGAGCTGCCCCCCTTCTGACTCTAAACTTGTCCTAAAGAAAAATTCAGTCTGGTGGTTGGGAGTGAGAAAATCCTGTAAATTCGTGGGTGTTTCCTAAAGGGGAATGGAAGAAAGAGGAAAGATGTGGGGCTAGCTAGGGCTTTTCCAGCTTGGCTTTCATAGTTCATTTCCTGGTAGTATGGTTTGCTTAGTTACACTCTGCTGAAGGAGAAAGAAGCTGTTGTTGACTTAAATTAAATAAGATGTAGACGTAACTCTGTGAGCTTACTCAAGCCTTAAGAACCACTGAGCAAAGGGCCAGGGGCATGGCACAGTATGTAAAGTATAAACCTAAAGACTCAAGTTCAGATCGCCTGAACCCAAGTAAAACCAAACATGTAAAGCAGCCCATCACTCTTACTTGGAAACACAAGAGAATCTCATGGGTCTCTAAGGCCACCTGGCCACCCAGCCTGAGCAAGAGACCCTGTGTGTGGGGGGACTCTCCAGGTTGCCTCTGACCTCTACGTGAGTGCCATGGCATTTATGCAACTAGGAACACACACACACACACACACACACACACACACACACACACACACACCAAGTTGAAAGAAGGTGTGGCAGCACACGCTTTTAATCCTAGCACTTGGGAGGCAGAGACAAGCAGATCTCTTTGAGTTCAAGGCCAGCCTGGTCTACAAAGTGAGTCCAGGACAACTAGGGCTGCACACAGAGAAACTCTCAACCCCTACCCCACCCCCCCAAAAAAAAGTTTGAAAGAAGGAAGGAAGACAGACAGACAGACAGAGACACCTAAAGAAAGATATAGACAGATAGACATACACAGACAGGAAGGGAGGGAGGGAGGAAGGAAGGTAGGAAAATCAAAGAAGAAAGAAACTAAGGAAAAAGAAAAGAGACTCAAGCAAGGAACAGATGCCCACTGGGTGCTGGTGGGAAATTACTCTAGACAGGAAAAGACTTAAAACTATGCCCAGTTGGCCTGATGGAAACATGTCCAAGGCCATAGCTTTGTCAAACAGTATTGGCTGTACTCTTCTGAAGTGCTAAAACCAGCACCTCTAGATGTACTCTGACTCACCTTAATAAACATCTTTGGCATCAACTTCTTTGTTTTAATCAGTTAGGAAGCTGACATTTTAGAGGGAATCGAGTTTTCTGTCTGTAGGAATAACAGCAACAACACAAACAAATCCCGGGACTAAATACAATACTCATTTTTAGCCTTTAAGTCCAGTTTTCTGTTCTGGATCACCGGTAAATTTTTCTTCCAATAAATATAAGTGACGGAAAAAACAAACAAACAAACAAACAAACAAAAAACAATACCAAAACCCTGATCCCCCTGCCCAAAAGACCAGTTGTAACAAGTCCAAAACAGAAACAAAGAAAGAAAAGGACGAACAAATAGAAGCAGAGAGTGAGGCGCTCATACCTACAATCCCAGCATACATGAGCAGAACCAGGCTGGTCACCGTGAGTTCCAGGCCAGACTGAGCTACAGAGTGAGGTGCAGGCCACTTGTTTCAACAAACAAACAAATAAACAAGCTGAAGAAAAACAAACAAGCAAGCAGAAAAAACAAAAACAAAAACAAAAAACAAAAAACCACTACTGTCTTAGCTATTTTATTTTATTGCTGTGATAAACACCATGACCACGGCAACTTTTGAAGAGTTTAGTTCGGCGATTCTCAGCCTTCCTAATGCTGTGTCCCTTCAATACAGTGCCACATGCTGTGGTGACCTCCAGCTATAAATTATTTTTGTTGCTACTTCCACAAGTGCAATTTTGAGACTGTTTCCTATATTTTAATGTAAATATTTGGAGGCTGGTTTATCATTTTAGAGAATGAGTAGAGTTCATGGCAGGGAGCATGGCGGGGAGCATGGCAGGGGGCATGGCAGGGGGCATGGCAGGGGGCATGGC
>OU015749.1:1572744-1584103 GCA_907169655.1 Acomys percivali | reverse complement strand
CAGGGGGCATGGCAGGGGGCATGGCAGGGAGCATGGCAGGGGGCATGACAGCAGGTGGGTGTGGAGACAGTATAGTCACTGAGAGCTTATATGTTGAGACAAAAACCATGAGGCAGAGAGAAAGGCTAAGTGGGTTTTTGTGACCTCAGAGCCTCAGAGCCCCCGGTAACACACACATTTTCCATCAAGACCTCGCCTCTTAATCCTTCCCAAACAGTTCCACCAACTGTGGAACAAGCATTCAAATATATTAACCCACAGGGAGCCATATTCATTCAAACCACCACAGCTACCAGTGATAACATAACAAAATAAAACCTAAAAAAAGAAGGAAGAAAAAAGATGGAAAGACTCGATGCATACGTTATGAATTGACGGGAACTGGTCAAAAGATGAACATCTTTTGTTTCTTATTTGGTTTGCTTTTATCATTTTTTTTCTTTCTTTCTTTTTTCTTGGGGGGTGGGAGGTAGAGGTGGTTACAAAGCCTCACATAAACCTTGGATGCCCTAAGACTCACCTCTGCAGTGCAGGGTAGCCTTGGGCTTGCAGCAGTCCTCCTGCCTCAGCCTCTCAAGTGCTGGATTTGTAACTGGGCATCTCCATGTCCAGCAGCATCTATTTGGTGTATGTTCTGGTTGGATGCTCCCCAAGCCTGAGCCTGAGCAAGCGTGGACCTGGGCAGTGTAATCAGGAGGCAGCACCAGGAAGCAGGAGTGAGAGAGAAGAGGGTGGGTGACAGGGAAGAGGAGCCAGCTGATAAGTCTAGTGGTACAATTGTCTTGCCAGCGTGAATACTTAGAGGAGACGAGAACAGAACATTCCGGAGCATTGTGTTCTTAGAGGACAGGCAGGCCTGCTGGGTCATTTACCAGGGCTCCTACCTCACTCGTGGGCAGGGTTGTTTCTAGGGCATTTATCCTCTGCTCTGTGCAAGCTGAGCCAGCTGGAAGGAAGCCCTATGGCCTCCTGGGGTCAGGGCAGTGGTCATCAACCTCGGGGGTCACGACCCTTTGGGTATCAAATGACCCTTGCACGGGGTTTGATTGAGATTGTCGGAAGACACAGGTACTTATATTACTATTCACAATAGTTGCAGGATTATGCTTATGAAGGTCACCACATCATGAGGAGCTGTACTAAAAGGTCTCAGCATTAGGAAGGTTGAGAACTACTGGGCCAGGGAGATAGTCTTGAAGCCTCAAAGCGAGCAGAAGGATTCATGTCTTTGGGCTCTGGCTGTGTGTAGAGAGTTTCCCAAGACCTCTGAGGTGAATTCAGCTGGGCTCAGGAGAATACACACACTGGCTCGCAGCCATCTGTCACAGCCAGGTTCGCCGCTATGGAAAACAACCAGAAGATTTTTTTTTTTTTTTTTAATGAACTCTCTGTTGAAGAGTAATTCTTGTGAAATTGTATTTGAGAGTGTTCTAGGCCCTACTTAAGTAGTTTGTGGGTTCCTTGCAAACTGGCCCATTAAGCATATGTATTATTCATTGACAAGATGCAGAACTCCAGGAAGAAGATGCGACCAATACCAATAAACTAAAGCTGCATCGAATGCATGTTTCCTTTTTACCTGTCTCTTAACTCTTCCTCAGGCACCATCTCTTCTGCTCTTTCACACCTCTCACTGCTGTCTGAACATGCAGCTTGGCTGTTTGCTTCCTTTCTCTTTCAATATGCAGTTCCTTCTCTAAATGTCTCTAAAGACCAAGAAATCCTACACATTATAGGTGAAATATTTATTCCTTAGGAAGTCTCCACGATCCTTCCAAGAAAATAGATGGTTTCTTTGTTTGCTTGCTTGTTTTCTAAGAGACGAATACAGTCCTGGTTGTAGTGGTTCAAGTTCAAAAAGGATACCAGGTAGTCCCCACCGCTTTGGTTAACGCTGAGAATTGAAGTGAATTTCAAGCATGGCATGGTAATACAGAACACCTGGAAGACTTACTGACTGGAGGCGATGTTTAAAAGAATGTGATCATCTGAATGATACACAGGAGCTCATCATAAGATGCCCTGGACCATCCAAATACAGACAGAGTAACCGGCTACACCGAACTCCCAAGCTGGGAATAAGCCTGGCGTATTTGTGGGAAAGAAAGAAGGTCCAAATTGAATATAGTTACTTATATAAAGTGGAAAGTCAGCAGTTTCTGCCATACTAGGAAAAGAAATTAGGAGATATTTATAATTCCCAACCACTGAGGATGGAAGTGCCAAGAAGTAGTGGTGATAGATGACTTTCCCGGGCAGACTATGATTATGTATACTCAAAGACCAAGCCTTCAGTGAGAAAGGAGCTGATGGGTGCGAGGATACAAGGCTTTGAAGCTAAGATAGCCTTTCTATGGATGTGTGTCTATTTGTGTGTGCGTGAGAGAGGGGGAGGGAGGGAGGGAGGGAGGGAGGGAGGGAGGGAGGGAGGGAGGGAGAGGAGGGGAAGGATAAACGTGTGCACACACATGTGGAAGCCCATGTCAACCCTGAGTATGGTTTCTCGGGAATCATCCACCCATTTGAGACAGTGGGACCTGGGCTCACTGTGTAGGCTGCAGTGATTGGCCGGTGAGACCAGGTGATCATCTGTGTCTCCCCTCCACGTGCTGGGCTACAGCTGTGTAGCACCTGCCTTTTTACCTAGAGGCCAGGCATAGGCCTTAGCCCCTCATGCTTGCAGCACTTTATAGACTGATCTGTCTTCCGAGATCCGTAAGCTGGAGTTTATAAAATGGTAGCCGGATCCTCAGGACAGATTCCACCTTACAGAAGGCAGATTTATTCGAATCAAGCATGAGAGCCTTTCCTTATAAAGGCTGAGCAACAGGAGAGAAAACCTGGATCTGACCACAGAGTCATCTCTGAAGGCCACTTGGTCATCTCAGACTGAAGCCATCAGTGGGTATATGTTATCACTAACGCAGCTTTGCAATGTGAACAGATTGTTACAAATGCAGCACTTCTGAGAAAAATCCCCAACACAAAAGAGCAAAGCCAACAAAAAGACATAGGCACTCAGAGGGGCAGAGTTGTTACTGAAAGCAAATGAATTGAACTTAGTGTGTTCAGAGACAGAAGAGAAGATGTTGGACCCATAGAAGAAGAGCAAATGCCAAAAAGAAGGAGCAGAGATCCAAGCTAGAACTTCAGAGAGTTTGAAATCCCATAGTTCCTAGCTTGTAAACAGAAGCAACATGTTCTGAGTGCCATAGCCTTTTGGAAATGGAACAATACCAAAAAAACCAAAAACACAAAAAACCCCAACAACAAAACAAACCAACAACAACAACAAAAGCCCCCCCCCAAAAAAACCCCCAAAAAACCAACCAACCAACCAAAGAACAAAAAACCCAAAACAACAACAAACCCAAAAAGGCATGATAGTGAGAAGGGGTTACAATGATTTGAGAAGCAAACAGGTAATGCCCAAATACTAGAGTTTTGGGAGTGAGAGATGGTGGATAGAGCTAGTGAGGACTCATACAGGACACTCTTTAGAACACACATCCTGAGTCTCTCGTTTAGCATCAGTCAGCAAGTATTTGGAGGTCTGAATTAGTCAGCAGAATTAAACAAGCCACATTTGGGGAGGGGGGCCGGGCAGAATCGTGAATATCAGATTTTATATGTTCCCAGAAGGAAATTAATGTCTTTTGTATGGTGTACCTTCTGGAGAGAGACACCTGGAGTCTCTGAAGGTGACATTTGAAGATGGAGCACAAGAGTTTAATGCGTTTGAAACTACGTATTTGAATTTTCACAAATTAGTATGTAGATGGGTGGGGTAGGGTAGAAGACAGAGGGAGGGAAAGAAAAAAAGAGAAGGAGGGAAGGGAGGGGAGAAAGAGAACACAGAGCTTTACTATATAGGTCCTCATCTACTGTGTCACACACACACACACACACACACATATACATACGTATACATATACATACACATGCACATCTGAGTCTTACTGGAGACTCACCTTTCCTGTCCCAGTGAGCATTGTTCAGAGCCTCATGTCTGTGATTATTCTATGTACTTCATCATTTTCTCTCCCTTTATTAAATAATTCTCCTCAGCATCCAGCACATCCTGGATATGACTTAATTCTAAAAGACTGTAAGAACCAGCGGCGAGGGGATTTTGCTGTGACAGTGCACCTGCCAGTGATGTCAGAAGCCACACCCATAGCTCTCCCCAATGTGACTACCCAAATACCAGCTGAACAAGCGCGTGACACCAACAGACATGTCAGAGTGGACAGGAAAAAAAAATCCCAGGATGCCTCATTCCCGCATGAAGAACTAGACAACCAAGGGAAGCTGGGAGTGGAAAAGTGGCCTTGCCCAGGGAAGAGCACATCAATTTGTTGTCCAGTGCCAAGCAGTCAGCTCTGAAAACATGTGTACAAGTAACATCATATGGAGAGTTGGTTATATTTAAGAATATATATGTATATACGTATTTGCGTGCAATAATAAATAGTGAAAAAGAGGCCATGAATTTGAAGAAAAGAAATTTGATTCCATAAATTTGAAGAAAAAGCCTATATGATAGGCTTTGGAGGGAGGAACAGGAAGGGAAAGTAATTATAATCTCAAAAATAAAAATTAATGATTTATAGATTCTCTCTCTCCCTCTCTCTCTCTCTCTCTCTCTCTCTCTCTCTCTCTCTCTCTCCTTCCTTCCCTCCTCCCCCTTCTCTATCTCTCCAGCTTCATTCAGTCAATTTGCTTTTCTTTACAATAACTCTTCTAGAAGGTTTGCTACATTCCCTCCACCTGCCTCGCCTGTTCTGTTTCTATTAAGACAGGGTCTCATGTAGCTTAGGCTGGCCTAGAACTCACTATGAAGCGGAGCCTAACCGTGATCTTGTGATCCTCCTGAATGTTGGGATTACAGGCATGTGTTTATTTATCCTGTGCAGCTCTGGGGATGGATAGAATCTGGCCTCCATACATCCTAGTCCAGTGTGATAACCGGCTGCATGCACAGACTGTCTTTTTCTTCCTTTTCTTTTCTTTTCTTTTCCCCTTCTGTCCTTTCTTCCTCCCCACTCCCTATTTCTTCCTCTCTGTGTCACACTGTCCACACCAAACTTGGACTTGTATCACCACTACCACCACCACAGCTACAGTTACTGTAGGGTTATTGTAGGATGAAGTGTCCAGTTTTCTGCCCACATCTGCCTTTTCCCTTCTGAGCAAGATTGGACAAGTGGGGCCTTCTTTGTTCCTCAAGCATATTACTTGCTTGGCCTCTGTGACATCACCGTGTACTTGGTCTCCTGCAGTTTCCTAGTCTACCCTCATCCCCCTCCCCTCAGCCTTATCAACATGGATTTTCTATGAGAGTATACTTGGCAGTCTAGCAGGCAATTCAAAGTGGTGGTTCTGAACATAACTCATGTTTTCCCGACCTCAGCTGTCGCCCTCTCAGTTTTCTTCATGCCATTGAAAAGTCCCGTAATGGCTCATTTACTCAAGGCACTAACTTGGAAGACTCCAACTGTAGCTCAATCTTCAAAATAAAGTCTTAAGCTACTTTCTCTATCTTTTGAAATACCACCCTGGTCTGGGCTGTCTTTAACAATGAATTTTACAGTATTCTTGATTTTTCTCTATATAGCAGCACTATAATCTCTTCAAGGGGGAATTCAATCACAACACCTCCTTAGGGTCGTTTACATGCATTCCTGGAGACTTCTGTCCTGGACATGCAAACCTCTGTATTAGTGTTGTCCATAAAACTTAAGGACCATGTGTGTAATTTTCTAAAAAGCAGGTTAGAAAAAAATAAGACAAATGGATTGATAATAAATCATTTTTAGTGTAGCTTAATGTGGTAAAGATTGTCATTTGACTATGTGATCAGTATGACAATTATTTACATTTTTTATTTAGTCGAGAGCAAAGATCCATTAGTGTCTGTTTTACATCCATAGCACACCTTAGTTTAGACTAGCTTGGCTTCAGATCCTCTGGAGCTGCACTTGGCATGCTTCTCCCATACCGGACAATGCAGTTTGGCACAGCACAGCTCTTTTTATTTGCTTTATTTAGTTCAGTTTCAGTTCTTTTATCATACCCCAGTGTTGAGTAGATTGTTTCTCTATGTTGAAATATTTCCCATCCAAAAGATGAGTCTCAGGAGGCTCATGAACATCCCAAGAAACTTGTAAGACTCAAGCTTAGCAAAATTATCAGGCTCAGGGAACCCTCCCCGAGGCTTTAGAAGTAATGAGCAACCACTGGGAGAGTGAAAACTCTCCAATAGGGGAGATGTCTGGAAGTTGAGCAAAGGGCCCTTGTATGCAGCTCTACTGAGTTTTTAATGCTGAGGTGAGACTTTGCTAATGTAATTGCCTAGGTTATTTACCTTTGCTTCTGTATGTAATCCCTCGCCCATATTCCTGCAAGCAAGCCTTCATTCATGCTCCTGTAAGCAGCCATCCATGCTCCTGTAAGTAAACCCCTCCATGCTCCCATAAGTAAACCCATCCATGCTCCTGTAAATAAATCCATCCATGCTCCTGTAAGTTAGCCCATCCATGCTCCTGTAAGTAAACCCATCCATGCTCATGTAAGTAGCCATCCATGTTCCTGTAAGTAAACCACCTCATGCTCCTGTAAGTAAATTCATCCATGCTCCTGTAAGTGGCCATCCATACTCCTGTAAGTAAACCCATCCATGCTCCTGTAAGTAGCTATCCATACTCCTGTAAGTAAACTCACTCATGCTCCTGTAAGTAAATCCATCCATGCTTCTGTAAGTAAGCCCACTGGTGTTTCTGTAAGTAACCCCACAAAGGGAAATGTTTCAGCAAGTGGAATCTAGATGGACTTATTTCTTTGATTTGTCCTTGCCTTCTCTATCTAGGTTGAATAGAAATCGACTCTACAGATAAAGAGACACAGTGCCCAAGCAAACTGACTTTCCTTCCATTCTTGAAGTATTCCAAGTTTAGTCTCACTGGAGGCATTTCCCCACGGCCACTTGCTCTGACTAGAGGTTGATTCTGGAAGCGTCTCAGGAGGCACTCCTTGTTATCATCACTTAGACGGCAGCCGAAAGTCTACCTTCCTGGAAGTGATTGCCTCTGCCATGAATGGAAAGTACCATTACTTCTGCTCATCAGGTTTCACCTTGTCATACATTTTATATTTCATTGTGATCTACTTGTTCCCGCCGTTGTGATGGTATCTCGAGTCAGGAGCTCATGAATGGAGTGAGTGGAAGGGTAGTTCAGGAAACCCTAACAGAAGTAACATGAGGAGTGGAATCGTGTGCATTGATTTGCTTATAATTGCTATTATAATTCTATCTTACCTGTGACACTAAAAAAAGTCTCACTAAATGGTTTTATTATACGACTAAGAAAAAGTCTTGTGAATTCACTAGATACTGGGTGATGTGGACAGCCCTCGGAACACAAAAGGAGCATCCATAGTATCCTAGGTGAAGTGAGTGAATGCAGTTTCCCCCCAGAGAACAGATGCAGTTGCTTTGCTATGTACATTCTGACATTTGAATGCGAGATAAGATCATCTCAGAATATGCAACAGGGAACCGGAAAAGTGCAGTTAAGAGCATTTGATGGTCTCTCAGCAGTTATGAGTATGCACACTGGGGTTACTTAAAATTGCCTGTGACTTACCTTGCAGAGACTTTATCACCCTCTCTGGCCTCCATGTGTGCAGCAAGTATGCAGTACACATACAGACAAGGTAACACATACATCAGTAAATAAAATAAAAAGAAACAAAATATATAGAAACAATTTGCAATAGACACATATTAATCAGTTTTTGGATCTATTTTCATTTGTATATAGATACCCTGTTTAAAAAGAAAAACAACCTATTATCAAATATTTGAGGGCTATAAATCTTTAACCTTAACATAGCAGGAGAACATTGCAACATTAAAACAAATGTTGACTTCTTTAAACAAGAGTCGTTATTTTTACAGTTCAGTTGTCAAAGCCTGTTGAAAGCATACATTCTTGTGCTTGGTGAAGTGTTTGCTGTGTAAGCATAAATGACGACCTGAGTTAGAGCTCAGGTAAAAATCAGAACAGCCAGGCATAGTGGCGCACACCTTTAATCTCAGCACTCGGGAGGCAGAGGCTGGCGGATCGCTGTGAGTTCGAGGCCAGCCTGGTCTACGAAGTGAGTCCAGGACAGCCAAGGCTACACAAAGAAACCCTGTCTCGAAAAAGAAAAAACAAGCAAACAAACAAAAAAACCAAAAAAAAATCAGAACATTGTGGTATGTGTAGTGTTGGATCTTAGTGCTGGCCAGGGGAGCTCAAAGTGTGTGTGAGTGTCTCTAATGCTTGCTGTATATCCAGACTAGCCCGCTCAGTGAGCCCTAGGTTCCCGGGTGATGCCGCCAGGGTCTTGCATCCCTTCTTTCTATTGTGTTTGTTTGTTTACTTATTTACTTATTCATGTGGGGGAGGGGCGCTTTGCCACAGCACAGTGCAAGTCACAGGACAGCTAAGAGAAGCTGATCTTCTCCTTCCACATTTGAAGTCCCAAAGGTCAAAGTCAAGTCATCAAAGCTTGGGTGCAAGTACCTTAGCAGCTGAGGGATATCACTGGCCGCGCAGTTCTAAAAAGTCATTCCAGAGCTTTCTTCTGCCCTTGGATGTGGCACACTGACAGAGGCCAAGGATCCCACTACCTTTTATAAAGGAAGATCTCCTGGGGGAAGTCAAATGAACAGCTGTGAGCCACTAATGGTTTAGAGGGTGAGGGGTTGTTGTTGTTGGTGGTTTTGGTTTTTAATCCTTATAGAAACTTGCTGAAAGTAGAGTTGAAGGAGAAAGGGTCTGAAGATGCTAGACTGCATGGAGAAAGCCTGTTGCTACGGCTCCTCTAAGCTTCCACGTCCTGGCTAGGATAAAGAGGCATGCCCGCGTAATCTGCGAGAAGACGGAAAGACACCAGGGAAAGGTCTTCACTGGACCAGTTCGCCAGATATGTGGGGCTAAATGGATGCGTGTGTGGGGTGTATGAAGAGTTAAACACAATCAGACACATTTAAAATTAGAGAAAAACTGAACCAAGGAACGGACTGGATTCGGAGCAGCAGCACCTTCAGGCCCTGTTTGAGGCTCCTGTCGGAGATTTACGTATCTGGGGAGCGCAAAGATGAATTAATTGTTTGGCACGCAACTTCAGAAGCCTGTCAGTGGTGAGAAGTGAGGCCTGCACCAGGGCTCTTAAGGACCCTGAATCACCTGTCTATTAGCCTAAAGTGGGATCAAGATGGTCCCTTCCCTCTTGGCGTTGGATTTACTGAGCCGGTTTACACCTACTGCGGATGAGTCATCTTTCTAATGATCCTGCTAAATCATACACAGCTAATGATGGGGAGTTTAGCCCTGTGTTGTGCGTGGGACTGAGAGATTACCACTGCCAGACCACATCCTCAGTCAGACCTTAAATTGTCACCAGGACACAAACAAAAGAGCGAAATGTTCCTGCCCTGGAGCCAAAGCAGGCAAACTTGAGATAAACTTTCATGGGGGTGTGGCTTTCTTCCACGCTGAGGCCTCGCTGTGCCAGGTTAGCTCAGACATCCATAAGGTTCTATTCTGTATGTCACTACAGGTTTTACTGGTATATAACCAGTGTATATGGTGATGGGTTTCATAAAGTCATTTTGGCATGGTGTGTGTGTGTGTGTGCATGCATGCATGGGAGTGCGTGTGAGTGTGTGTGTGTTCATATGTCTGTGGGTGCACATGTATAGCTGTCTGACAGCAAGTTCCTTCCTTGATTACACTCCTCTTTGTTTATGAGAGACAAGGATTCCCACTTAACCCGGAGCCTGCTGATTTGGTACATGGCCTACTCAGTGAGCCCCAGGGCTCTGCCTGTCTCTAGCTCCCCAGTGCTGAGACTGCAGGTGCATGCTGCGGTGCCTAGCTTTTTATGTGAGTGCTGGAGACAGAACTCCAGTCCTCGTGTTTGCACGCCGAGCATCCTAACAGCTGAGCCAGCTCTCCAGCCTCCAGTGTACACTTGGACCACAGTCACCCTCTCTTCCTCCTCATATTGCCGTTACTTCCCACTCCTGATAGACTCACATCGATATTCACAAACACATATAAAGTTGAGGAAACACAAATGAAAGAAAGTGTGACACCAGCCTTTCTAAGTTTGACTTTTCCTAATAGTTAGTCCCATCCATTTTTCTGCAAACAATATGATTTCCCCCCTTAGGGCTGAATAAAACTCCTCTGTGTACACATACCACATTTTACTTATCCATTTATCTTTTGACAAACACCTAAGCTGGCACTGTAATAAGCGGATGCACAAGCATCTCTGCAGTATGTCTGCGTGTTAGTACAAAAAGATGTGCTTATGGCTAACAAAAAAATACCCCACTAAAAAGCCAATAAATAAATGAACCTAGTTCCAGGAAAAGGGAATTAACAGGAGGGAGTAGAGGCATGTGTGTCTAGAGAGAAAGATGTGAGCAAGCCAACCAAAGTCAAGCAGTGTCTTAATTGTTTATCCTGGAATAAAACATCTTTTCAAAATCAAGAGACTCAAAGATAACAGTATTCAGTATCACATACCTGAAGGTTCTGATTGGGAAAACACATCCTATTTGCATTAAAAATGATGTCTATAAATTACTCCTTAAAGAATTCACAATAAATGCACAAAATTACAGTTATGTTATTTCATATTCATCAAAATGCAATACTGAATTAGCTTAACAGGGAAAACCCTTTTATGGATATATATATAATCTCTTTAGCCTGGTTTAGGAAATACATTTAAAAAGCCTTTTAATGTGGGAAAATGTACATTTTTTCCCACTTACCTATAGCCCTAAAAAGTCTACGTGGAGTTTTAGTAGAGAGTTGGAACTGTTCTTAGCTGCGGGCAACATACAAAATGAGAAGCTCACAAAGCTGCCTTTATAGTTTAAAAAGCAAAATATTTTAAAGTTCTGTCATTAGACAACATATAAAAATAGTTCTTTTCTTTCATGAGTTTAATTTTTAAAGTACTCCCAAGATATTTTTATCTGAATCTCCATAATTTAGTATATGTTGTGATTGTTTTAATTGTCAATTTGACACAGTCTAGGCTCACCTGGGAAGAGAGTCTCAGTGGCAGATTGTCTAGATCAGACTGGCCTGTGGGCACTCAATAGGGCGGTGTATCGATGACATTAACTGACAGGGGAAGGTAGCCGTTCCCTAGGCTTGGGTGCTGGACTGTATAAAAGAGAAGAAGGGGAGCTGAGAGTAAGTATGTAAAAGCATTTCCTTCTCTTGGCTCTTGACTGTGGTGTGCTGTGACTGTGGTGTGACTGTGGTGTGCTGTGACTGTGACTGTG
>OU015749.1:1514849-1572734 GCA_907169655.1 Acomys percivali | reverse complement strand
ACTGTGGTGTGCTGTGACTGTGGTGTGCTGTGACTGTGACTGTGGTGCTGTGACTGTGGTGTGCTGTGACTGTGGTGTACTGTGACTGTGACTGTGGTGTGCTGTGACTGTGACTGTGGTGTGCTGTGACTGTGGTGTGCTGTGACTGTGACTGTGATGTGCTGTGACTGTGGTGTGCTGTGACTGTGACTGTGGTGTGCTATGACTGTGGTGTACTGTGACTGTGACTGTGGTGTGCTGTGACTGTGACTGTGGTGTACTGTGACTGTGACTGTGGTGTGCTGTGACTGTGGTGTACTGTGACTGTGACCGTGGTGTGCTGTGACTGTGGTGTAGTGTGACTGTGACTGAGTTGTGCTGTGACTGGTGTTCTAAAGTCCTGCTGCCTTGACTTCCCCACGCTGATGGACTATAACCTCAAACGGTGAGTTGGAATAAATACTTTCTCCTGTGGTTGTGGCTTTTTGTCAGCATGTTTTAAATTGTATCACACAAAAATAAAACCAGAACACAGGTTTAGCAGAAAATAGCACATATCGTTGTAGAAAGAGTTAAAACTAGAGTGACAAAGCTGCTGGGCATGGTGGTACATACCTGTAACACCAGCTCTTAGGAGGCTGAGGTAGAAGAAGTCTTAGTTTAAGGATGTCCTGAGCTGCAGAAATATGATCTAGCCAATGCCAGTGTGACAGTATGACCTTTTTGTTTGTGTGTGGGTATGTGCACATGTTTGTACATTCATGCAAAGGCTGAAAGGTGATGCTCACCCTACTTTTACTTGGGTTTCTGGGAATTCAAACTCTGGTTCTCACACTCTAACTTCTGCACCATTCACCAGTGATATTTTGTTAACTTCAGGCAGCATGAACTGTCCTAATCATACTCTTGGCTCTCAGACATGATCAGCGTCTCACTCCGCACAGTCAAAACTGCTTGTTTCCTTTGTGTTTCCTTGCTATTGTTTATATGTTTCATGACCCTGAACCCAGTGTGTGTACATGTTCAAATACAGCACCATGCTAAGACATATCCCAAGCAGTGGGTCTCGCTTTGTGTGTGCTCTGCACGCACACAGTTCTTTCCCACTGACATGTAAATTAGCTTACACAGCCTTTATGTCACACTCTAGGTCTCATCCGCAGTTTTTCCATATTCCGCCCTGGCGATTAGTGTTTTCTCATTCACAGCCACGCTTTTTAAAAAGACTGACTAAGTAATCACTTGCCGGACATCTGGTTGATGGCTCCTGAGTTTAGAAAACACTGTGATCAAGTGGCCTTTACCTATATGAGATTAATTTCCTTTTATACTTTAAAAGATTTTGACTTTAAGCAAAGTGAATATAGAATATCCCCATGTAGTTACTCAACCTGTCTGATGTGAAAATCTCAATAATCATAAAAAATTTGGCAAAGCTATTAGATTAGATCCCGTAGCGTTGCTAACTGACACGAGGACTTGTTCAGATTTAACTAGACACTCTTGCGTGCTAACCTAGGAGTTCCGTACGGTTGTTGAAAAGCAGCCGTAGATAACCATGGCACTAAACAGTCTGCTCTACAGTATGCCATGCGGCGTTTCTTTTCCAATGCAAAGAATATCTCAATTTGCCTTAATCATTTGTGAGAAATGACTTCCCTTCCTTGGATGGTCTGGGCTTTCCTTTTTCACGTCACCATCTTTCCCTTTATGGGAGTCTGTTGGCCTCAGATGTAGGCTACGTTCTTCCTGAGTGTCTGTGGTTATGGGCTCAGGAACATGGTGGTGCGCAGGTTTCCCAAAGCCATAGTAGAACAACTCGTTATTAAGTTCATCCCTGTCTGAAGACAAAGTAAGTGATTACGTTATTAATCTTATTTTTGTTGATTAAAAGAAATACAAAACACAAAGCAAAACATTGGCTAGTATTTAGATTATTCCAGAAGCTGTTACATCACCAACTGGACAGGAAGTGTGGGAAACTGTTGATATAAATTCCTTGTCAGGAGATGAATCAACCGACACTCTATTTTTTTTTATAACTTTAAGTTGTCAAAGGACAGGACCAAGATGTTATTTGTATTCTCTCTGATCCCAGAATGCTGGTTTTTATGAGCAATAGTGTCAATTGTATCTGACAGGAAAAATACTTGACACACTGGAGGAGCCCAGATACTAATCTCTAATAAACATCAACCGCGTTTTATTGCTAATGATGTTTTGCTTGACTTTTCAGACCCTTTTTTTTAACTATATAATCACCGTGCGATTTACAAAATGCAGAGAACCATTTTAACGTCTGAAGGATTTAGATCCGACGTGTGGATGTGTTCTCTCTTCTCTCAAGCTGGAAAGACGGTGTGTAAGGTGTGTAAAGAATTTGTCAGGGATCGTGCTCCGAGCATGGGGCCCAGTTGCAGCGTGTCTCCTGACAATTCCGGCAGGTGCTAAGTCAGCCAGTTCTCCCAAGACTTCTGAGGGCTCCACACCTACAGGGAGATATGAGGAAGGAAGCTTCCAAGGAAGTTTATTTGAGTGCAGGTTACATTGTGTAAATAAACACCTTCCTGCTTTATTACCCCATGTAATCATTAACGAGCAGATGTAAACCTGCTGATATTCACACCTCACTCTTCAGAGAATCAGGAATCAGGCTTTCTCTTCTGTGGCAATGGCTGAGCCCTGTGTCCTGAGGAATTTGTATCTTCCCCTTGAAGGACTGTTCTCATACCACAGCTCGGCTGCAACCACTCTCACCTACTGAAAAAAGAGGGAAGAGCAATCGGGCACACTGAGAAGTCTTCCCTTACCTTTGTTGCCTCTTCAGGCTCTGCTCTGCTTCTCTTCTTTCCTCCCCTGAAAAATTACTAACAAGAGGAGAACGTATTCTTTTTTTTTCTCATTTTTTAAAATTAATTTATTCAGAGGAGAACATATTCTTAACCCAGGGCATCTGCTCCCAACTACCCCTAAAATTTTGTCTCCAAGAACTAATTCTGATGTTGTTTCCCAGGCTTCCCCTCTTCTAAACACTTCTTCCCCAGCACACGATAAAGTGGTTCCTATCGCTAGGGGCCGGATCATGAGCAAAATGGCGCTGATGACTCATGTTTCTCTCCCTTCTGGCATCCCTGGGCTCTTATGCGCTCCTACTGGTTGGACCAATGCAGAGTCAGTCGTGCATAGCCAAGAGATATTTGAAAGGGTTTGCTAAGGCAAAATTGCTCTCTGTTGTGCTCTATAATATGAAATGTAAACACAAATCAAACCAAAATGCAAGGAAACAAATAGCCCCTTGAGCATTCAGAGGCCCAGCGAGCACAGGGAGGGAGCTGGAAACACTCTGTCCCCTCTGAGGGCGTGGCTGAGTGCTGGCATTCCTTCTGAGCAAAGCCTAGTGGCAAGCAGCCTACATACAGAGAGAGACTCATGACCATAAGTGGCTGTTATTTTAGGTCATTAAGTTTTGGGGACAGTTTTTCTTTCCCAGATGAGATCACATCAGTCCCCTGGAAACATAATTTCCTTAGATTCTGTTCTCCATCGTCACGCGTGCCTGGTTTGTACTGTTAGTGGTCCCTCTTCCCCCCACCCCCGCCCCATATTTTACTGTTACCTTAGATCACTAAGGCAGCAAATGGGATGTTGAGCTCGCTAGATGGCTCAGTAGGTAAAAGCTCCTACGACTAATGTTAACAACCCCAGTGCCGTGGCCAGGACCGACGTGGTAGAAGGAGAGAGCTGACTCTACAGAACTGTACTCTGACCTCCATGGGCACACCACGGTTTGTATGCATCCACAAGCTTACACGCACACACAATATATAAACAAACAAACAAACACACAAATAAATAAACACAATAACATTCTAAAAAATCAAAATGGGGAGCTAGAGATATGGCTCAGGGGTTTTAGAGCGCTGACTGCCTGGTGTGGTTAGTTGCACACAGTTTTAATTTCAGCACTTACGAGGCTGAGGCAGGTAGATCTCTATGGGTTCAAGGCCAGGCTGGTTTACATAGTGAGCTCTACGCCATCCAAGGCTACAAAAGTGAGAGCCTGTCTCAACAAACAAATAGACAGACGGACGGACAGATGGACAGACAGACAGACAGACAGACAGACAGCACTGGCTGCTTCTCCAGAGCACCCAGACTGAATTTTCAGCACCCACACAGTACCCACAACTGGCTGTAACTCTGTTTTGCCTGCAGATATGTCTGTGTGGCGTGTGCATGCAGTTGCTCTCAGAGGCCGTAAGAGTGCCTCTGATTCCCTGGAACTGGTGCTATTACAGACGGTTATTAGCTACCACGTGGGTGCTGGGAGTCAAACCTAGGTCAGCTGGACAAGCACAAGGGCTGTAAAGTGCTGAGCCATTTCTCTGGTCACAGTCTCTCGCTGAACTTGAAGCTCACCAGCGCAGCTAGACCGTATGGCTGGCAAGCCCCAGGGAACCTCCTTCCTGTCCCTGTCCCTGCAGTGCTCTTGTCGCAGGCTCTTGATAAGCCTTTTCCATGGCCGCTAGGAGTCTGAGTGCAGATCGTCATGTTTTCGTGGCAAACACTTTACACACCCATGTGCACACACGCGCACGCGTGCTTGCGCACACACACACGCACGCACACACACGCACACACACAAGCATGAAATGAACTCTCTCTCTAGTCCTTCCTTTCCCCAAAAACAGATAAAAGGAAGCATATTCATTTTCTAAAATGTTATTACATGGTTGCTTCCTCCTTCACTGAAAATACCAGCACGGACGTGGTGACACTGTGAGGATGAGAAACACTTTGAGATTCCGAGACGATGACACTTGCCTGGAGTTTCTCATTTCAGGTGGGTCAGCGGTCATTCTAAAATTTATTTCCTGGTATATGAAGTGACCACTTAGCTGCACCATGCTAAGGTATGATGCTGGTTACCTCCTGTGTTTCTTAACTATGAAAAGAGCTGTCACACTGAATGTGTGGACCAGTGTCTGGAGGGCAGCAGGAGCTCCTTCACTCGCCGTCCTGCGACTCTAACTAACTTTCCGTTGGTTTGAGATCAGCTGTCCTAAGCGGCACATTAGAAGCAGCTCATCAACAGCTTGGCTCTAGAATTCTTGTTTCTTGAGGGAGGAACGGATGCAGAGGGCTGCACAGCTGATGGGACCTCTACGTTTCCACCAGACTGCATGGGGCTAAAATAGAATTACACCTCTATTAAACTGAAAAATGGCATTTCCTTGTAGGATCACAGGAAGGCTGAAAGCTTCAGCAACAGTTACACAAAGTACAGAAAGGAAGCCAACTTCTATAAAGCAAACTACGCACTACAAAGAGTACGCTGCCTGGTTTCCCTGCACCACCTTGTTGTTTGTGTGAGAAGGAGAAGTAATTTCAATTATGTATCTTGCTCTGTTACCTAAAAGTCAGAGACTAGTTTAGCAGTTACAGAAGGAGGCTGGCTTTCCATTAATTATAGGCCAAAGAGATCACTCTCCTAATTCAATTTTCATATGTAATTAAAGTGATGAGATGACAGTTTGTAACAGAAAGAGCCAAGTCAGAGTTCTCACTGAAAAGCAGAATTTTTCCAACACAAGAATGCTGCAGAAATCTAATGACTTTCTAACTTATTCTTGGGGTTTTCATTCCCACATGTAGGAAGCAGGTTTGTTCTGCATGGGAGGCAAAGCTGGCAGGTCTGGTTGGTTTTCAGACATATATGTCATGTTGTCAATACTGACCATAGGAAAGCATCCTTTATATCTGAGTGTGGGGCAAATCATCCTGGAAGAAGTGACGTTCAGGTCAGCATTTTAGCTGAGTAAAAGGAATCAGCCAGGACACTTTGTCACCTACTCCTCCTCTTAACCGGTGGGAGGCACATGGAATGCTCTCTGGCTGATCAGAGAGGTACAGCTTACAGATCTCAATAAGGCTCTGATGACTTGGTCTTCAGTGAATGTGTGACTGACTCCTCACTGTCTTTACCACCATCAAGAACTCAGCACCAAGTTTTCTCACTGCCTCAGCTGTTCCCATTTTTATGGCCACATTTGAGTGACAGATTTGGGATATGATTAGTACTAAAGAATTTTTGTTTCATTGAACATTCTCCATATCACCTTTAATTTTTTTCTTTTACTGTATAATAATTTGGTTAATTTATATATATATATTTTTGGTATTGGACTTTTCAGCAAAATGCTTGTTTGTGATATATTACAATGTTTAAATTTTTAAAAAATTTATTATGATTTATTCAGATTATATCCTGAATGTTATCCCCTCCTTGTACTTCCCCTTTCTTAAAAATCTCTTAAAGTATGCCCAGTGATCAGGGCTTCCTTCTCTGAGGCCACATTTGAAATAACCATAGTGCTGGCAACAGAGGCTGTTCTACTTATGACCTTGAGATGGCAGGCCTGTCTTCAGACAGCAGCATTTGTGGGGACATCTTTTTTTTTTTTTTTTTGAATTTTATTTCATTTCCCTTTGAGTTATACTTAGATACAGTGACAGATTTACACTTTGAAAAGAAATTTTTGACTTGTATAATTTCATCAATTGTAAATTGTTTTATAATAGATTATGGATCTCGGTATTTTAGTGAATAATTCATTAGACTTTTGCCTTATGCCTTCAATCATATTATGTGTTTTAAGGAATAGCACTTAGAACTGAGAGGAGCAGATTTTTCTCAGAAAACCCACTGAGACTAACCCTAGGGAAAATACATGAGGGATAGAGAGATGGTTCCGTGCTTAAGAGTGTGTACGGCTTTAGCAGAGGCTCCAGGTTCAGTTTCAGCATCTGTTTTAGGAAGCCCACAACCATAAATCACTCCAGGGCGTGCAACACTTTGTCTGTACTCCATAGGCACAGGCACTTATGTGCACTAAACACCTAACTCCCACACACACATACACATGCACACACACAGGTATAGGCACATAATTTTAAGAACATGTTTAAAAGCATGTAAGTCTCTCTACTCCTTAAAAAAAGGAAAATGTAAGCCGTCTTCATACTAGTAAAGCTTTACTTTGTTGCTTATCTTGTGGACAGCTTTGGCATTAGCAGTCATAGGGTTCATATAAATTTTTCTCTTAACACTGGGTGATTGGATAAAAGACTTATAATTAATATTTAGAATGGAAGTTTTAGCTGTTTTTCTCTTTTCCACTTCTACTGTGAGTTTCACGATGGCTAAGCTTTACCAAGCATAGCATGGTTGCCCAGATAAGGAACATATTTAGTGAGTGTATTTATTCAGGAAAAGTCTTAAGCATATCACTTCTGTTTTGAGATAAATTAGAGTCACAGAGAATTCTCAGAGTTCTAATGACTGAATTTTCATTGCACGTTGTTCAGATATCAACTACAGTCTTGGCACCAAGCCTCAAGGCTTCTGATAACGTTACACCAGTGACAAGCCAACTACATGACGTGTGCTGGAGCCCTGTGGTGCCTCTCCCCTTCACCAGAGAGCTTGAACATTATTAATGCAATGTTAATGTCTGTGTCATGAATGCAAAGAGCCCCAAGTCAGCATCTAAAGCATCTGTACCCATGTGGTCGAATGGTAGGAATCTGTGAGTTTGCATTTTGGTCTCCACTTGACATTCAAGTTGAGTAGTTTTTTTTTTTATCTTTGAACTTCATAATTAAAGAGCCATCAATATTGATATCTACTACTCTGTCATAAGCCAAGTTTTCAGAACAAATATTTGTTTTCAGCTTGAATTTTTCTTCTGCTGTGGCCATTTCTGCACAGTGTGTGCATCTATACCTGAGGTGAAATGTTGGCTTACAACCCTCCACTCTGCCTGAAGGTGGGCAGTTTCATTTGTGAGGGAGTACTGAAGAAATGAGCCCAGAGGCTTTTACTAGCTTCCTCTGTTGTAAGTAAAGATGGTCACGGCTCCTTAGATGTTCAGTTGTAAGCAAATCATAATTTAAATGTTTGGCAAAAATATTTAATGAAGTGTGAAACTTTACTTAATGAAAAAAACTTGTGAACTCTTCATCTAGAAAAATAATCTGCTCTAAAAATATCATGAAGTTTTAGGATAAGAAAATTAGTATTTTTAATTCCTCCAAGGTATGAAAAAGATGTCGTGTAGAATGTAAGTTCTTTCTCTCTCCCCTAGCCCTTTCCTATATAACTCTGACATGAAGTATTACATTATTTTAACTAAAAGGAAACTGTCATATAAGGTGAAGTAATGTTGTCATGGTCTTGAATTTTATTAGTGTCAGACTTGATAGTTCAGCTCAGTTTTCTAACGATCAATTCAAATTCCACACATCATACCAATTGTTAAGAATCTCAAAACTGTTTTGGTACATATATATATATATATTATGTGGTGTGCATGTATATACACACACACACATATATAATGATCATGTGTGTGTGTGTGTGTGTGTGTGTGTGTGTGTGTAGGCATGTAGGTGCAGTTATACATGCATGCGGAGCCTGAGGTTGACATTGGGTGTCTTCACTAGTTGCTCTCCACTCTGCATATTGAGGTAAGGTCTCTCACTAAATATGTGGTTCATCTTTTCCAATAGTGTAACTGGCAAGTTGCCCAGAGGACACTATCTCTTTCTCATCAGCTAGATTCTAGGGAGTTACACTCCCACCTGGCTTTTAAGTGTATCTCAGGATCTGAACCCCACTAAGTACTTTAATGGCAGAGCCATTTCCCCAATACCCTCAGAATGGTACTTTGGTTCTTTTGACAATTACTCAAACACCATTTTTTTCCTGAGAATTTACATTAAACTGGTTAGAAAGTTATAATAAACACCACAAATATGATGCTATCAAAGGTGCTTAGCTTTACCAATGTGCAAATATATACAGTGTTAAGTCTCAGGGCATAAAGCATTAGGTACATCACCGTGTTGATTTTCAGAAGATGATTTTTAAGCACTTTGGGCCTGACGCACTGAGGTTGGCCACAGTGGTGATGGTAAATGTGTCTGAAGCCAACCTCAGTATATGTACTTGACTGTGAACATATCAGCCAAGTCTTGTTAGGCTCTTTTCTTTTTCTTTTTTTCTTTTTCTTTTTTCTTTTCTTTTCTTTTCTTTTTCTTTTTTTTTTTTTTTTTTTAATCTTTCATCCTGAGTAGTGTTGAGTTGAAATCCTAGCTTTTCTGGGAACCTTCTCACCCTTGGGGCTCTCATATTTTTTTTGTTGTTGTTGTGTTGTCTCCATAGAGCATGTAACACTGTCACCTGGTTTTAATTACTCACCCAGCTTGTAAAACCCTTGATGGCAAGGTCCAGTCTGGCTACTGTCTTCCATCCATAGCATGAATTCCAGTGTTTGCCATAGAATAGCCCTGCAATGACAGTTCACAAAAATGAATAAGCAGATCATTTTTTATTATGACTTGTTTCTCGGGGAGGTTAAGGTGACGGTGCTTGAGCTGGAGTTCACTTTCATTTCCTTTGTTTCAACAGTCATATAATTGTGTAAATCGTGCTGTCTAATTAAAAAAAATAACGGCTCGATCACTTTGAGTAAGTACACACATAAAGCTGGCTTGTAGCATCGCGTGCTCAAGCTAGGGCTTTATCTAGACAGCGTGTGACTCTGGTGCAGTCCCTTCCTATTTTTAATTCTTGTAGAGATTGGTGTGTAATGAACAATCTCCAAACTCCATGGTTTCACCACCCCCTTCACTAAACACCGTCAAGTACATAAAAAGACCTTTCTGTGTTATCAAAACCAACCCTTTTGGTCAAAATTAAATAATATTTTATTAAGTAGTTATCTTGGACATGGACTCTTGGGTTCTAACATATAAAAAAATGAGACATATAATAACTTTATGCCAAACTCAGTGACTTAGCCGGGTTTCTGTTGCTGTGAGAGATGCTATGACTGCAGCGACTCTCATAAAACAAAGCACTGGATTGGGGCTTCCTTATATTTTCAGAGACTTTGTCCATTTTCATTATGATAGGGAGTATGGCGGCATGCAGGCAGATGTGGTGCTGAAAAAATAGCTGAAATTTTTACATTTGGACCTGCAGAGATAAGAGAGTGCCAATGGGCCTAGCTTGGCCTTTTGAAATCTCAAAGCCCACCCACAGTGACACACTTCCTCCAACAAAGCCACACTTCCTAATTCCTTTCAAGTAGTCCCACTCCTTAATGACAAAGCATTGAAGTGTATGAGCCTATGGTGGCCATTCTTATTCAAACAACCACACTCCAGATGAACCAAAAATGAAGGTACAAACCAAAAAGAACTTCTAACTTAAATATAATGCTCCAGCAGTTGATTTACCTGTGCTTATTATACATAGACACAGAAACACACACACACACACACACAAACACACACACAAACACACACACACATACACACACACACAAACACACACACACATACACACACACACAAACACACACACACAAACACACACACACACACAAACACACACACACACACACACACACACACACACACACAAACACACACGTATATGATTTTTAACCACATACTTGAATTGAATCCTGAAAGTTTTTGTTCCAGTTTGACAATGGGAGGAGGATAGAATTTTTCTCACTAATTAAAAGTGTATTTTATTTGTACATTTAAGAATTCTAGTACCTGAGCTGGAGAGATGGCTCAGTGGTTAAAAACACAGTCTCCATGTGGGTCCCGCGACATAGGGAGTAGGGGCTGCCTCTGACCAGAACTCTGTTGCCCACTTATTGATCACTTCCCCCTGGCAGGTTGGTCTTGCCAGGCCACAGAGGAAGAGGATGCAGACAGTCCTGATGAGACTTGATAGGCTAGGATCAGATGATAGGGAAGGAAGGATCTCCCTTTCTGAGCAATAGGGGAGGGAGGCCAGGGGGAGAGGCGAAGATGGAGGGAGGGAGGAACCAGGAGACAAAGGAGAAGGCTAAAATTGGGATGTCAAGTAAATAAACTAAAAGTAAATAAATTTAATTAAAGAAAAAAAGAGCATTTGATGCACTATCATGAGGATCAAAGTTTGTGTTCCAGCATTGATGTCAAGTAACACAAACACCTATAGCTCCAGCCATGAGGGCTTGGTATCCTCTCCTGGCCTCCAGGAGCATCTGCACACATATGATTACATACATTCACACAGTTTCACACACAAGTAAATAATAAACAATAAAACCCTCAAAAAGAATTCTAAGACCCAATTTCCATTCTTTTTCACAATATAAAATTTTTAGTTTAGTTTAGTTTAGTAAAAATAGCCAACTTTACTCCGTGCGTATGAAAAGGCTAAACAAGGACCATATTGCCTAGTAGGTTTCAGACAGATTCGGCGTTGAGTGGTCATCTTTCACTACTGAATAGTGATAGGATTTATTGTGAACCTGATTGAAGCTTGATCTGTAATAAAAAGTGCTTTTGAATACCCTGTTATGGTTGGAGTGTAAGATGCTCCCTGCAGGCTCTGGTGTTTGAACCCTTGGGCTCCGGCTGGTGGTACCATTCAAGAAGGTTGTGCAGTCTTTAGGTGCTCGGCGGAGGGAGTAGTAGGTCACTACAGGTGTACCTTGAGGTTTTACGGCCTGATTGCTCTCCCTGCTTCCTGATTATGGGTACAGTGTGACCAACAACTTCCTGATCCTACTGTCACATTTTCTGCCTGCCATCAAACTGCAAGCAAAAATAATGGTGTTATGCGTTTGCTTGCTTCTCTTGCCAGTTATTTTGATCACACCAACAAGAACAGCAACCAATACACACCCAAACTGAATTTAGGATCTTCTTTGTTTCCCACTGAAGCGTGTGGAAATCAGATGTCAGTCCTCAGGTACCTTCGTCGTTTTGTTTGAGACAAGGTCTCTCATTGGCCTGGGACTTTACCAAGTAGGCTCAGCTGATTGGTCAGTGAATCCCGGAACTGGCCTGGTCTGGGATAACAAACATGTACCAGGAAACATAGCTCTTCACAAAGGTTCTGGAAAGCCAAACGCAGACCCTCACACTTGCCAGACAAGTACTTTACGTCTAGGCCGTCTGCCTAGCTTTTAACTTAATATTGAGTAGTGAGATAGCACCTTAAATATAACTTAAGACCGGAGCTGTGGGGTGATAGTAAAGCATGTGCCTACCGTTTTCTGGGCCCCGAGTTCAATCCCCAACATGGCAACAGCAACAGCAAGCACCAACATAAAGCAAGACAAAAAGTAACCAAGATGCCTTATGGGCACGCAAGTAAGTATTCTGAGAAGCTGGGAAGGCAGCCATGGGATTTGGGTTCAGGATTTGGTTCTGATTCCCTGTTTGGTTCTGTTTTCATCAAACTGACATCCTGATGGTCAAGATGAATGAAACATCCCCAAAGTAAACATCACGGAAAGAAGAAAGTGGGAAGCTTGAATACACAGAATGAAAATGCTTGGCGAGAAGAAAGTAAGTCAGAGGCAAATCAATCAACCAATCAATCATCTCTCTCTCTCTCTCTCTCTCTCTCTCTCTCTCTCTCTCTCTCTCTGTCTATCTATCTATCTATCAGTCAATGGGCTATCCAGGGAGCTGCAAGTGGAAGCTCTGAGTCACAGCTCATGGCCACTGAGGAAGCAGGGCGTTTGTGATGCTCACTTGACAGAGCAAACGGGAAGGGTGACAAGCAGGAACCATTGGATTGGATAATGAAAAGTACAAATCAACTAGAAAGTCAAAGATGAGCTCTGGGATTTGACACCTAATTAAGAGAGATTATAAGAGAATGAGAAAATAAAGCCAGCAATTTAAAAAGCATTTGAAAAAAAAAAAACCAGAAAGACATCCATTCATTTGTCCTTTGCAGAATAATACAATCATTGGGACATTTGAGAGCATAGAGACAGGAGCTCAGTTAGTGAAGGGATCCTTGCTGGCTAAGTGTGGAAAGTCCTGGAAATGGGTACGTTCAATCCTGGCTGGAAGAGACCTAATGAAACACAAGTTAGCTTTAGCAAACCAAGAGATAATTTAATTATTGACCACAGGGAAGAGTACACAGGCAGATGCCATCGCACATATGCAAACACTAATCTGGAAATGAAGCGAAGAAGGAATGCTTCTATAAAACGTTTATTGATTTCTTGGAGTGCTTGTATTCAGTAATGTCACCTGTACAAAAATGAGGTCGTTTAGAATGTTAGTGCTTTGGAAAAAAGGAGAAAGATTTTAGAAAGTGATGTCAGTCGATGAGAACTAAAGAAAGTACAAAAGACACTACATTAGTTAGAAAAGTGTTGGGTCAAAACCAACAGATGGCTGACTCAGAGTCTCAGGCCATTTTGCCCCCTCCCACATGCCCCATCCCCACCCCACCCCCATTACAAGAGATGCAGAGTAAGCCATTCTAGCACTGGATCAACACCTCAGTCATATCCCAATCCTGGCTCTATCTCTTCATTTTTCTCTTTCTGCCTGCCATAGCCTTCAGTGACTTCACTTTCATGGGTCAGTAATGGGAGCTGGAAGAGAAAGGCAGTGAACAGAGGAAATTGCTTCATGTTGTCCCAACTCGTACCATCCTTACCCCAGCTGTCTCCAAGTTCTATCACAGTGATGCAGAACTGGGGCGCCAAATTTAGTACATAAAATTCAAGGCATTCCTGCCCAGCACTCCAAGGAAATGGTTATCCTATCAAAAGAGCAGTGGGAGTTGAGGAGTAGCAAAGATTTCCATGACATTAATGTTACCAAGAAATATCAATATGCCAAAGTACAGAATATACCACCATGTGCTCTAAGATAACTACAGAGAAAATGGAGAAACATGCAGTTGCATGGAAGTCAGAAGAAATAAACTTAGTGTGCATGTTAGCCTGCTTGAAGGGAACACAGTAGGTTTAGATAAGCCACAGACTCGAGAACAGGTATGGGAGTTCCTCTCATTTTTGTGATTTCCCCGGAACAAGTTAAAGGGCATGGTAAGAACACGTTCTGGGAGCCTGTGTTATAAATTCAGTGTAGACATCTCACAGTCAGACAAAGTAGAACTGTCTTGCATGATCAGAGCCTATGGGAAGAGTAGATAGATAGCAGTTTAAGTAAACTAAAACCAAGATGAAGTGTGGATCGGGGTGCTAAGGTTACCCAGGAGTGAAAAAAACCAAGAGATGACTAAACTTTCAACTGACTGTGTAGCCAGGTTCTGTATGTGTACAGGCTGAGACACACACAGTGGATACCCCTCCCCTACAAGAGAGCTTTAGCCTGAGAAACATGAGAGAGAGGTAGATAGAGAGAGAGAGAGAGAGAGAGAGAGAGAGAGAGAGAGAGAGAGAGAGAGAGAGAGAGAGAGAGAGAGAGAGAGAGAAATACTGCATGGGAGAATGACCATACTAGAGTGCTCACGTGGCTGGAGTAGAGGTGGCAGGATCACATTTCAGACCAACACAGACTGGAAGGCTTGCTAGACCCAGTTTGTGAACTTATCTGATGTAAGTTCACTGGTCTCTACAAGTCTCAGCATTGAATCCTGGCCAGAATGGGCCCAGGAAATGTTCATTCTGACTCTGCAGTTGCAAATCTCTGCCTCTGCCCCAGTAGAATATTACTGTCCTCATCAGGAATCCTGCTGTAGGTCAGTTCATAAGGTTGGGGCCAATGACTGAAAGAGGGTGTAGGAGGGGCCAGGAAACATCCCACAGGGTAATGTTCTGGCCGGACGACTGCAAATATGTTTGATATATATGGAAGTACAGGAGAAAGCAGTGATTCTAACTTGTTGATCTGACGGTTTAGAATATTCTGCATTCATGACATCTTGGAGAGAGAGAGAGAAAACTTATTTCTACATATGGACTTTAAACCTTATGTAAGGAGAAAATACACTAGAGAAAAGAAAACAGTAATAAATTCAAGGACGATCCATGCATATTTGAGTTAAGTTGATACCAGGGTACAGTGTGGGGTTCTCATTCTCCTGTATGAGAGGAAAATCCTAACAGTTTTGGCTAATTCAAACATCCGGTTGATCTAAAAGGTCTTTGAATATAAACCCTTTGCTTAGTACTTTGAGACATTGATTATATAATTTTGTAAAAAGAAATTTTATGAACCACATAAACAATCTTATAAAGTATTAGAAAAAAGAGTGATTCTAGTTTGTTTGTTTGTTTGTTTATTGTTTTTCGAGACAGGGTCTCTCTGTGTAGCCTTGGCTGTACTGGACTCACTTTGTAGACAAGGCTGGCCTCGAACTCACAACGATCTGCCTGCCTGTGCCTTCCAAGGGCTGGTATATTTTATTTTAAGCAGATATTTTAGTATTACTTGCACATACTTCATCTTAAAGTGACCAAAACTTGGGGAAAACTAGAAAATAAATTAAACCTTTAAAAAATAGTTTTGTGTGTATCTGTGTGAGCATGCATGAATTTATGTGCACCATGTATATGCAGTGCCCAAAAAGGCCAGAAGAGGCCATTGGATCCCATGGAACTGGGTTACAGGTAGTTGTGAGTTACTATGTAGGTGCTGGGAACCAAACCTGGGTGTCCTGCGAGAGTCTATTAACTGCTACACTCTCTGTCCCCTCTACTCAAATCTCATTATAACACAGTGGATAGTTTTGATTCTCTCATGACTAGTTATTATACATTACTTCCAGATTACTTGATGACTAGTGTTAATTGTCAGCTTGGCAGATTCTAGAATCGTCTGTGAGATGGACCCCTGAGCTCTGAGGAATCATCTTGGTGTGGGAAGACCCATCCTAATTGTGTGCCTAGGTCAGGTGGGTGAGGGCATTCCCTAACTACAGATGCACACAGCTACCTCAGGCTCCTGTGCTGTGACTCCCTCACCATAATGGGCTGTAACCTGGGAATGGAAGCTGAAAGAAACCTTTCCTGACTTAAGTTGCCCTTGTCAGGGCATTTTTATTACTGCAGCAGACAATTAACTAAGCCCCACTCCTTTATAAGTTGTTTACTCTTCACGTGCCACACACATATATATTAAAACAACCATAACAAGAAATATAAGCTGTGACAAGAACTTAATAAAAATAACTAGACTGTACCATTTTTCTCAGTATACTACTCTGTTCCTGAGCCCAGTAGTGCATAAAATAGACCCTTGAAAAACCACATCCTCACTCTCCCCTCCCCATGGAACCTGTGAACATAATTATTAAATTGAGTGTTTTGGGATGAAGATTCTGTCAAGGATTCTCTAGATAGGTCATACATCCAATGACGGCTGTGTTAAGAGGAGGCACAGAGAGCAGATGACACAGAGGAAAGGATCTTTGGCATCTAAGTGTGGCGCCACATGCCTGTCATCTCATCACTCAGAACCGGAGACAGGGAGAACAGGAGTATGAGGGTAGCCTGGATCACAGAGGGTCACTCTGTTTTGGTTAATTGAAACCAAACAGCCATTAACAGCAAAAAATGAGAGAAATGAAGGAAGGATGGGAAAACAGGAAGAGAGAGAGAGGCAGACAGACAGGCAGGCAGGCAGGCAGACGCAGAGAGAGATGGAGCACACAGGCAAAGCCAAGAGAATGGCCTCATAAGCACAGAAAGGCTGGCAGCTAACAGCAAAGGGCTAGGGCCAGTTCTCCCTGGAGTCTCCAGAGGGAGTATGGGCCCCTCAATGCCTTGATTTTGACTTTCTAATCTTCATAAACTGTAAAGAGAGGAGTTTCTATTGTCCCCGGCCATGTAGTTTGTGATAATTTATTCCATCAAATCCTGGGAAATAAACATGGTCATTGCTTGAGTTGTAAAAAGAACAGTAGGCTGGAATCAAAGAATGAGAACAGCCAGTTTGGGGACTAGGGGGAAATGGCCTAACTCCTGCAACGTAAAGACCGATGAAGGCTGGCAACCTACCCTCGGTTTCAGACAAGGAGAACTTAAAATTGCTCACTTAGTAACAAGTGGGAAGATTTCCTTATGGTCTTACCTAGTTTTTTAAAGCAACCATACAGGGTCTGTCGCCTAAATCACATTTTGCAGAAAGGGAAACTGAGGCTCGGAGAGAAGTTTACTAATAAGTGGCAGGAACAAAATTCAAACTAATATGTCTGCCTGTCAGCAAAGACTGTTCTTTTTCCTATTCTGCATCCTGTCCCATGAGGGCAGAGGAGTTAGAGACTGGGGGTGATGGTAGCTTACCTAATGGTGCTACTTTCCCAGTGCTGTGATAAAACACCCTACAGAAGCAAATTAAGGGCTCAAAAAATTACTTTGGTTCAACGTTCGAGGGTAAAGTACATTAGAGTTGGGAAACTATGATGGCAAAGGTTTGAGGCGGTCCAACATGGGGGATCAGAAAGAGAGCGAAATGCTTGTTCTTAGTCCGCTTTCCCCATATTCATGGGGCTACAGCCCAGTGGATCAGCTGTCACAGGTAAGGCGGGTCTTCTCACCTCAACTGACCCCGTGTAGATAACCTCTTATTGGCAGGATTGGCGACTAACCTAACATTGGTCATACCCGACAGGGATGCATGGAAGCTTGTACCCCAGGTGATTCTACATCCTGACAAGTTAATAATAATATTAGCCACCACACCACACAATAATGAAGACTGGAATATAACATTTACATATCTTCCCTTTATATTATCCAATATAACATATAAATATATTTTTTTACGTAAAACATACACCTTCCTAAACAGAACACCAACAGCTCTAATATTGACAATTAATAAGTGGGACTTCTTGAAACTGAAAAGCCTCTGTAAGGCCAAATCCATTGTCAATAGAATGAAACAACAGCCTACAGATTGGAAAAAAAAACATCTTCACCAATCCTACATCAGAACAAAGGGCTGATATCCAAAATATGTAAAGAACTGGAAGCATTAAACATAAACAAACAAAACAACCTAATTAAAATGGGTCACAGAGTTAAACAGAATTCTCAACAGAGGAATCTCTAATGGCTGAGAAGCACTTAAAGAAATGCTCAATGTCCTTAGCCATTAGGGAAACGCAAAATCAAAATGACTCTGAGATCCTAACTTACAGCCATCAGAATAAATAAGATCAAAAACTCAAGTGATGGCACATGCTGGCAAAGATGTGGAGAAAGGTAAACACTCCTTCATTGCTGGTGAGAGTGCAAACTTGTACAACCACTGTGAAAATCAGTCTGACCCTTTCTCAGAAAACTGGGAATAGTGCTACCTCAAGACCTAGTACAGAATAAACATACTACAATGCATAGACTAGAAGATAAGTAACAAGGAGGATCCAAGGGAGGATGCTTAACTCTCACTCAGAAGGGCAAACAAAGAGACAGAGGTAGTGGTTGAAGAGAGGGAACAAATTGGGAGAGGAAACACGGTGAGATATGAGGGTGGAGATTGGACTTGGGCAGAGCTGGGAGCAGGAGAGCCAAAGGCCTACAGAAAAAAAGGGAAACTGTGGGTGGGGACATCTCTGTGACAAGCTCTGGACCTAAGCCATGGTAGGCTCCCAGGGGGATATGAGAGGGACACTAGCTGAGACTCCTCTTAGCAGAGGCCATAAAAAGTGAAGAGGAAGCCCTCTAACTACAAAAGTCTTCTAGTAGAGGAAGGGGAACACCAATCCACGCACAAAAACGTTGACTCAGAATTGACCCTGCCTACAAGATGTGCAGGGATAAAGACAGAGCAGATAGAGCAGAGAGTGAGGGAAGAGTCCAACCAATGCCTGTCCCAACTCAAGACCCACCCCATGGGATTGAATCAACCCTTGATACTATTAATGATACTCTGCTATGCTTGCAGACAGGAGTCAAGCAGAGCTGTCCTCTGAGAGGCCCCACCTAGCAGAGCCTTGAAACAGATGCTGAGACTCACAGCCAAACATTGGGAGAGGTGTGGAGTGCCTTGTGGAAAAGTGATCAGAAGGAGAAAAGTATCTGGGGGTGACAGGAGCTACGCAAGAAGACCAACAGAGTCAACTAACCAGGGCCCAGAGGAGCCTCCTGAGATGGAAGCACCAACCAGTGACCTTGCATGGACTGGAACTAGGCCCCCTACAAAGATACAGCTGATGAGCAGCTCTGACTTCATGTGGGTCCTTTAGTAAAGGGAGCAGGGCCTGTTTCTGATATGGACTCTGTTGCCAGCTTTTCAATTACTTCCCCCTGGTGGGACTGCCTTGCCAGGCCATAGGGGAAGAAGACATGCTAGACCTGATACAACTTGATGAGTTGGGGTGGATGGGCCTTCACTTTTCTAAAGAAGAGGGGAGAGGGTCAGGGAGAGGGAGAGAGAGTGGGCCTGGGATGTGAGGAGGGATTGGGCTATGACCAGGATATAAAGTGAATAAATGAATAAATTTAAAAATATATAATATATTAATTAAAATATATTAATCAAACAAAAAGGACCAAGAATTTGAGAATGAGTGTGGGAATGGACAAGGATTGTACTGGAGGAGAAAAAGAATAAGTGATGTGAAAAAAAAACCCAATTTCCATTCTTTTTCACAATATAAAATGATGTGAAAGAAAAATCTAAGAATCTAGGTATGGTGGTAAGCACTTCTAATCTCAGAGCTGATGTGGGGAGACAGATCCCTCAGGTTTGTTTACCAGCAGGTGTAGCCTATATGCCACGCTCGGGTCAGTGACAGACCCTGTCAAAAAAACAAGGTGAATGGTTCTTGTGGAATGACATGCAAGGTTGACCTCTTACGTACACATATGTGCTGTGTGTACACTTGTGTGCAGGCACACACATGCACACACACACATGTATGCATCCACATGCACACGCTCATGTATGGAGTGAATAAATCTGTATGAGCTTCACATGGTGTTGGTTTCAGAGGACTTTGCTAAATGAAAGAAAATAACTTTTGTCATTAAGACCTGCACATTAACTTTCTCTCTCTCTCTCTCTCTCTCTCTCTCTCTCTCTGTCTCTCTTTCCTATATTCCTCTTTCCACTCCCCCATCTTTCTCCTCTGCTATTACACTGCTCAAAGGAATCCCTAAATGGTAACCATGCACCATCATAGCAGTTTCAATGTTGGTTGAAGGAAGGCTACTTTATGAATCTAGGCATGAAGAGCTGGGTGGCAAGGTTCCAGCTTTACTCTTACTTCCTACATACTCAAATATGGGATGGTCAGATTCAGTTACATTTCTAGGAACTGATATCAAAGGAAGGTACATATGTTAGTTACTTTTCATTGCTGTGATAAAATACCATGTCCCTGAAGCTGGAGAGATGGCTCAGCAGTTAAGAGCACTGGCTGCTCTTACAAAGGTCCTGAGTTCAATTCCCAGCAACCACATGGTGGCTCACAACCCTCTGTAGTGAGATCTGATTCCTTTTTCTGATGTGCATGAAAACAGAGCACTCATGTAGATAACATAAATAAATAAATCTTTTTTTAAAAAATACCATGTCCCAATGTGATTTTGGAAGATAGAGTTTAATTTGGATTGTGACTCCTGAGTGAGAGACCATGAAAGCAAGGGAGGCATAGAAGCAAAAAAAAATAAAATAAAATAAAATAAAATAAAAGCTAAGATCACATCTCCATTCATAAACAGGAAACAGAGATGGTGAAATAGGATTAGGGTAAAATTATAAGCTCAATAACGGTCCCCACACCCAATGATGTACTTTCTCCGGTAAGACCCCCATCCTGAAGCCTCTTAACTTCCCGAACATGCCATCAACTGGGGACCACATGTTCAAATACGTGAGCCTGTAGGGGGGTGCATTTCTCATTGAAACCACCATAGCATGTCAAATTGGACTCATAATTATTTTAGTATCTTAAATGTCAAACACTAAGAATTAACCCATGCAAACCTTTTCAACCTGCATCGTCTTCTCCCATCTAAGGATCCATGCAAGAATTCATCCCTGGGGCTGTATCAGCACCGAGGCATAATGGGACTTGCTGATTTGCCAACCCAACCAGGTAGGAAGGGGAAAGTAGGGCAAACCGGATGGTAATCTTCAGCTCTGCTTATGGGGGAGGGAGGCTGAAATGCAGTTTCTCCTGTGTTGAACACTACAAAGAGTGATTGAGTGTAATGAAAATTACAGCAGCTATAGAGATTCACCCAAGTCGGCTGATGTTTTAAGGTGAAAAAACACATTTAATAATAAGATTTTTTGTCTAGAAGGTGCTAGTCCTATAAGGTCTGTAGAAAACAAATTTATTACTTAGATCAAAGGTGTTATTGGTTTATGCAACAAGTCCACAATAGTAAAGCTGAGGAAACGGCTCAGCAATTAAGAACCTGTACTCTTCTTGCAGGAGACCTGGGTTTGGTGTACAGGACTCATGTTGGCAGCCATTTTCTTCATTTCTGTGGCCATTGCTGAGCTCCCAGCTTCCAGTGAACTCACCATCCGTGCTCACGCAACCAACCCAACTAGACTTAGTTACACTCAAACATAGACGCACATGCACACACAGGCACACACGCACACGCACATGCACACACAGGCACACACGTACACATACATGAAAATAAGAGAGAGAGAGACTTTCTGTGAAGAAAAAAAGTATCATTAAGACTAGGATGGTGAATAAGAAAGGGTAGCTGGGAGTAAATATACTCAAAATACATTATGTACATGAATGTAATATTCAAAGCATAAATTTAAAAATATTAAAATAGCTCCCCAAATAAATTTTCATAACTGCCTAATAAATTAATTCAAAGACGCAGATAAGCGAAGAAGCATCAGAAACGTCTTCTGTATGTTCCTACATTCTGCTGCTGGTGGGAGAAGGCCGTTTCACTCAATCGATGGCTGCAGAGCAGTTGTCCTGGGTAAGGTAGGGGCAGCAAGCAGCAGGCCATGCATGGTACGACCTGCCTCTCTGCCATCTTCCATGACTCACAGTTTCCCCTGTGTCCCCTTGCTGCTTGTCCCAACTGCCACCAGAAAACACTGCTCTCGATTCTGTTACTACACATTGGTTCCACTTGTTCTAAAATCACATGAAAGCTCCTCATAGTGTATGTTCTCTATCATTTACCTTCCTCCACTCAGCATTAAAATGAAGAATTTTGTTTATACATGTGATTTATTTTTTTAAATGATTGTCTGAGTGATCGAATCTGCTGAAATCTTTAATCTGCTGAAGAATCGTAAGAATAGCTCAACAATTTTGTGGCCTCTCCACACCTCTTGGCAGCAATCAGCATTTTTCTGTTTGCTTTCTTTCTCTTTCTGACCCACTGAGGTGAGCTGTGGGCTTTTGTGCGTCAGTGCTCGAGGAGTGTCCAAGGGCATCCCTCCGCCATGGGCAGTGCCAGACAGAGCATTGCGACGACGGTCCAAAGGTCACCATAGACCAAAACGTCTCAGCATCTCACTGAAATCTCACCAGACGTCCTACATTGCTCCTCATAGAGCTGTTTCTTTCTGAGTAACTATTCTAAGTCCAATCACTGGCTTTAAATCTTACATGCCTTTAGCACGATTAGTCTTCCTTTTTAGTTACAACCTTGACACTCTTGAAGCATACAGGCACCCTCTAATGTTCTATATTTTGAGGGTTTTTTTTGTGTGTGTGTGTGTTATTTCCTTAGTATTAGATTCAGGATATGCATTTGAAAGAATAAGTATTATATCTAGCAAACAAGAAATTTCAGGGAATTGAAAAATAAAAGAGTTACATATATACTATTTATTGGTACTATTAACTGTATTGATAACCTTTTGTGCTTTCATAGATGGTATGTAGAAAAAAAGAGGGTACCAAAATGGAGGGATTGTTAGGAAAGATGAGGAGAATCATGAGAGTAAGGAGAGGAATGGGAGTGTCCCAAGCTGTGATTATAATCGAAGCGCAGTATATACATGCATGAAAAAATGTTATAATATATCGTGACCAAGTGAATATATATAGGGAGAATTTATACAAGTGAGTTACAGTTGGATAAATTTGTAGTAATAGCAACTACACTCATTACTATTTTCTATTTATTGCTGCTGTTCTTTGTTTATATTCATATTTTCCCCATTTTGTGTGTTCATGTGTATGCAGGTACATGTGTGTGAAGTGTGCATGCTTGTATATATGTTTATGTTCATATGTGTGCATGCACATGGAGACCAGAGATCAATCACCTTAAATGTCTCTCTTCAGGAAATGCATATAGCTACACTGCTCCTTTTTTTAAATATATATTCTTATCTTCTCCAGTGTGTGTGTGGGGTGTGCGTGTATGCATGTTTCTGTCAGTGCCCTAGAGCTGGGCAATTAGACTAGACTGCCTGGCAAGCAATCCCCAGGGATCCAGCCTCCTGGACTGAGCAGCAATCAGCTTCTCAGCCTCTGCAGTTTGAGACAGCTGCTCTTGGACTATACAGACTGTACTGGTTAAATCTAACAAATTGCTTCTTAATATAGATTCACTGTATTGGTTTTGTTACTCTGGAGAACCTTGACTAATACGGCCTCATCTTTCCTGAGCTGTGTCCCAGACTCACAATGCCACTTGCAGGTTTGCCTTTCCTTTTGGATGGGTCAGGGTGGCAGAGGGGAGTTTGAGTTGAGTCTTTCTTGTTTCCATGAGGAAGGCTACAGCTTGCAAGAGTTAGATAATGCCTTTCTCCCAGGTCAGTAGAATGCTAATAAGCTACAGCGGGGACTGGTTCTTGTTTTTCCTGAAGGCAAATGTGGTTTAGGAACACTGCATTCTGGTATCACCAATGCATCCTTTTCTCTTGGGATTTTTTCTGGCAGTATTCACTGTGAGAACCTATCTGAGCTGCTGAGGCTAAAGTGCTTCATAGTTTAGATCCAGCCTCCTCTTAACTCTCAAGATGTTCACAGTGCCTCATGAGACGCCATCCATCAGCTATATTCAAATCTTCCGGATGCTATCTCCAGCCCCTCAGGACTTCTGCTCACGGCCTTTAACAGTTCAGTGAGACTCTGTGTAGTCACCTTTTCCTCAAATTTCCAGAATGGTGGTTCGCTCTCTGACCTCACTTCTGCGACGGTTCTATGAAGAGGCATTTGTTTGCATCGACTTTGTCCAACTCTTCTTCTTGCTATGATGGCGTCTGTGCTTCTTTCATGCTGAAATTTCCACATGAGAGATTTTTCTTTGGTTCTATTACTATTTAAATACTTTGGCAATTGCGTGGGGACTATGTATATTGTACCTACCTGATGCATTTCTTACATAGAGCAGGCACTAGAATGATCAAGGTTCTCGCTCACCTCCCTAGAATCCAACAGCTCATAGCTATCTTGCCTCCTCTTGGCACAAACCTAAGGTACATTGTGGTCATACAAAACCCTTCTGTGATCTGCAGGCAGGCTGAGCATCTCGTCACCACCCCGAGGCGTTATCACACGTGTTGCATTTTCATTGCCTTTCACGGTCTCATTCACCTTTAGCTCTATGTCTGCCTTTGCCATTAGGCAGGAGAACAACTCCCTGACTTTAAGGACCATGTTCTGAACTTTTTTTTTTTTTTATACACTCTCTGAGGTGAGGACTTTTTTGAAGTCTTTATTTCAATAATTTACATATAGTACTTGGTAGTTCTTTGATGTGTCATTTCACTGTTTGCTATGACAATAAAGATGACCCCAAACACCCTGCTTAGATAATCAAAGCATTTGTAGCTTAATGAGAAACTGGCACAGGCAAGCTATGAATATGGACTAATTACAGCAGTACACACATGGACAGAGTTCACAGTGGACATTACAGAGCCAGCTGAGGGTTGGGAGGATTTCTTCAAGGACTGTGTAGTGTCCTCCACAGTGACTGGGCTGGGAAAGGCTGGCAGAACGGTGCTACCAACAGCAGAGAGGTGTTGAAATGCCCAAGTGGTAAGTGCAGGAGTGTGAAGGAAGTGGCCTAGCAGTAAAGAAGATGCTTGTTCATTTGTCACTGTTCTAAGCATGCCCCTTAATGGATCTGGTGGTCAAACCCAAAATACGTGACCCCAGGGATGTTTTGTAAAGCTGATATTAAATGCATTGAGCTTTGGACAGTTAAGTTCAGAGAAGGCAATTTTATAATGGCATCAGAAACCTGCAATTTGAACCATTGTGGATAAAGCATAGTTATTCACTTCTATTTGATGATAGCCAAAGATAGAAAAGGCAAGCTAGTTAGGATGGCAGTAGAGGGAAAAAAAGTTGAATAATGGGATTTTATTGATCTTTTTGATGGAGGATGTACTCAAGATGTCTCTCTTTAGACACTGAAGTTACTGAGGTCATTGACTGACAGAAGCAACATTCTGGCTACAGAGCCCTAGAGTATAGTGATGTTTGCTTAACAGAAAAGCCAACACACAGAAAAATGGAGTTGTATGCTATTGTAGACAGCATGAAGTCCATGAGGGACAAGGGCAACTCTCAAAGTCAAAGTTGGCCTGGAGGAGACTCACTGAGCTTCAATGGACCCAAGCAATTGAGGTGAGACCTGTCCCTCACTCTTGCATCCATAGGCCACTTTCCACTTCGGGAAAGGGACTCTGCCACAGGAAGCTGCTGGGAATGTGGTGGGTTTTGATGGAGACAGCTCTTTTCCTTTACATCTGGGCACAGCCCCCCCCCCCCACCCCACAGACTCCACTTTTGATGCTGTTTGAGCTCTGGGACCCAGCTGGACTTTGCTTGCACAAGAGGCAGTAGCTACAGAAGGCGGAGAAATCTGTACAAAGATCTACAGCATCACTCTTTACATCAGGACCAAAACAAAAGCTCAGATCCCCTGCGCAGACACAGTGGGATGGATCCAACAGTGAGCACGGAAGAAGGAAAGAGCAGGAGGTGAAGACTTTCAGGCAGAGAGGAAGGATGGAAACAGTACTCTGATCTGACACGTGTTTACCCAAAGGAAGATACATTTTAAACTAGATGTGAGAATCATACCTGTATGTGTTAGGGTTCTGTGCATTCTTGGCCTAAAGAGGGAACAGGAGCCTGAGAAAGGAAGCCCAAGTTCATATCAAATCAAGTTGTTTTTTTTTTTTATTCTGCTTTCTGAACAACATGATTTCACCAGCTAATTCCTTACCTGTTAACACAGCTGAGTGGTACACTGATGGCTGGGGTACCACCCTGTAGTAGCAGCATGAGTTTATTCTTCTTTCTGGGGAACATAAATAGCCATACATAAAGATGATCATTATACGTCACGACATCACTTCAAACTGCCACATAGCCAAGGGGGTGGGTGGCAGTCACAATTTCCTATCTGAATAAACAATTTGGAAATACAGTGACTTATGAAACCCAGGTCAGTTATTACTCTGTGTCACATGCTGCCTGCTAAGATAATTTCCTACATATCATAGCTCTTAAGGCATAGCTCAGAAACTACCTGTATCAGAGTCACTTGGAGTGTTCTATTAAACACTTAAACACTGGCCTGGCCTCTGATTTATCGGATCCATGCGGATGGGAATGAAGCCTAGAAGAAAATCACCCTCACCATATCTCACAGTAAGCGAAACATGAGTGCGACGCTAGAGCATGTGGCCCATAAGGTGCTGATGTAGCACAGAGTTGAGTTTAAGCAGCTTAAAAGGCAGCAAATCCTAGAAATCCTAGTTTTGATTTTCCTCATTAAAGACACATTTGGGAACTGTCCCCTTCTTTAATTGTGCACGGCTATGGTTTGAAGTTTGGATGTTGGTACCAAATCACAGCATCATAAGCTTGGAGGTTCTCGTGGTCTTGTTGTGAAATGTTGCAACAGGTTCCTGTGTTTCAACACTGGTTCTCCTGCTGCTGTTTGGGGAGGTTGTAGCACCGTTAGGAGGTACACCCGCACTGGAAGAAGTTGGTTACTGGGAAGGACCTGGAGGTTTAGTGGGTTGGCCCCACTTTCTGTACTCTTTCTGTTTTCTGATTGTGGATGCAACATGTCCAAATGGCTCCTGCCACCATGCCTCCTCTGCTGTGATGTACTGTGCCTTGTGAAACTGTAAATCTAAGTAAGCCCTTCCTACTCAAGTTCTTTCTTTCCTTCCTTCCCTCCAACCTTCCTTCCTTCCTTCCTTCCTTCCTTCCTTCCTTCCTTCCTTCCTTCCTTCCTTCATAGCATATGTTTGTGTGGGTATATACATCTGTGCTTACACATGTATGAGTTTCTCTGTGCCTGCTCCTGAAAGGCAGAGGTTAATGTCAGGAGTCTTCATCAATCAATCCTCACTTGTTTGTTGGAGACAGGGTCTCTCACTGAACCTGGAACTCATCGAATTGGCTGCGCTTGACTAGCCAATGAGCTCCAGGCAATCTACCTGTTTTTACTCACCTGGTGCTGTGATTACAGACATAACGTCTCAGTCTAGGGATCCAAATGCAGGTCTTCATGCATGGATGGAAGGCACTTATACAGAAAGTCCCTGTCCCCAGCCCCTTAAATTGCTGCAGCCTGTCAGGTATTTTGAGGTAAGTAGCTAACACACACACAAGTAGAAGTAAACACTTGTTTCAAAGATTCTCCAAGAAGTAATGTTGGAAATGAGTGTAAGTGCCTAGGCATTTGGTCTTATTGCTTTGTATTCAGCTGCCAAGGGGCTCAGAGGCTGCAGTAACTATGAGTCAAACTGTTTTGGTGGAAGCCATTGACATTGTCGATATGATGCTTACAGAATGAACAGAGACTTTAGAAGAGATTTCAGAAGCATGAGGAGCAGAGTTGCACTCCTCCCCCTCCCCATAAGGCAGAGTGCTGAACTGTGGAAGTGGTATTGAAGCTTCAGTGGGGACCCCATGAAGATGGAGAAACCAGTAATGTGGAGCACGTGAAGGATGCTGCAGAATGTGTGCGAACTCGCTGCAAGGAAGTGACCATGTAGGCTGTAACCAGCAAACCCCAAACAACTAAGCTGACCAAGAACTTGGGAGAGCTCATGTTGCCTCAAGTGTGCCCTGGATTCTGGACATAAACATTTAAGGTCTAACATTTGCTGTATTGTGTTTTCATCTTGCTTTAGAATGGGTTATTATTTATTATTTTTCTCTTCTCTTCTTTTAAAATGCATTTTTTTTTATTTTTATGTGTATGACTGCTTGCTTGCATGCACATCTGCCTGGTGCCTACAGAGGCCAAAAGATACAGAGACTATAAGAGGACATTGGATCCCCTAGAACAGGAATTAGAGACAGCTGTGAGTGGTTATCATGAAGGCCCTGGGAACCAGAACTAGATCCTCTGCAAGAGCAGGCGTATTTTTAATCAGTGAGCATCTCCTTAGCCTTCTTTTTCATTTCTAATTTTCAAGAGTAAAAAAAAAAAAATGAATTCCTTTTCATTGAGAATGTTTGTCCTCTACCTGTTCAGCCATCATATGTAAGTATGTACATTTCTTTTAGACTTAAAACTATAGGAATGTATAATTAAGTTTGCCTTCAGTCTCGGATCAGACTTTGCGCTTTGGGTTTAAAGTGACAGTGGAGGAGTTTTGTCTTTGGAAAATATTGACGGTGAATTAAATTGCATCTTGAATTGGGAGATGGACCTCAACCTCTGAGGCCAGGGCAGAATACTATAGTTTGGACTTGCGTGGTCTCCTATGACAAATTATGAAAAGTCTGGTCACCAGGTAGCATTTTCTGAGGTGGTAGAACCTATCCAAGACAAGACCTAATGTGATCTTAGGTAGTTGAGAATGTACCTTTGAAGGTGATTATGGGCCCCTGACCCACTTTTCTTTACCTTCAGATCCTGCTTACGAGTGGCTTGCTCTCCCATGCAGTCTTATCTATGGCCATGTGGTATGCTCACAGAGGTAAAAGCCACGGGTCTTCTTGGCACGGATGAAAATTTCTAAAACTGTGGTATAAAATAAAACTTTCCTGTTTATAAATTAGTTATTTAACTTGTTAGTATAACTGGTATCTGATGTGTAAGTACTAAAAAAAAAAAGTAAGTTATTAACTTTCAGAGGTTGCTTGGCTTCTCCCTATTTTAAAATGCTTCAGGTGTGCCTTTGACGCTGCAGGCCGACTCTCCGTGACATAGAATGTTCTGAATATATCTTCCTCCATTAGGCAGTGAGGATAATATTGATCTTTCTTAGTTCCTTTCTCATCCAATCACCTGCAATGCAGAAAAAGGAAAATCAAACAAACATGTGCCTGGCTGACTTGAACCTTTGTTTTAGATGTATTTTCATTTGTTAGTTAAACAAAAAAGCCCAAGTGTCATAAGAAAACAAGAGAAAGGGGCATTAATTATAGTCAACAAAACAGTACTAATTACCAAAAAAAAAAAAAAAAAAAAAAAAAAAAAAGTGGTTTCCCAGACATGCCTAAGGTAGGGTATGCTCTATGCTTTGAGATGACCTAGAACTAAAAAGTTAATGCTGAGAGAGACAAAGACTACATTCTTGGAGCATATTGACTCTTCGTATTTTCTTTTACCTCTACGCCCTACGTGTTTTGTGGACCTGGATTCTGTAAACAAATCCTGAAGTTTGGCTACCTGCATAAACACACCAATTCAAATTCCCGGAGAGAGATTCCCAGGAAGCAGCTTGAAGCAAGGTTGTTGTCTCCATCTGCTCAGCTACTTCTAGTGAGAACTTTGCCTCAAGGCACCGGGCAGCACAGCCCGGAGATGTAGGCTCACTGTCATTTCCACAGGTCCTTGGGTTGGCCGCTTTGCCCATCTGTCCGCTCCACGACATTTCAGCGGTGCCTCTCCCCAGCGTTATCTTGCTGGTGTGTGAAAAACTTCGGTTGCACCTCCCCTTAATCCGAGCCTTTCCACACCCACTCCAGTTTAAACATCCAAAGCCTATGCCAGGGTCAGTAGTGTCTGTGTGATAGGCACAGCGCTCTTCACACGACCTCAGAGTAGTCCCCTTTCATCCTATCTCATCGGGAAAGCCTGGTACTGCTTCCCACCAGTGTGCGGTCTGCAAGGTTGCGCCTAAATAAAATTACACGAAAATAACAAGAGAAGAGAATAACGAGAACAAGGGAAGCCCCCGGCGGAGCAAGCTGCATGCCGACTCTGCTGCTTCAAGTCTTTGATTAAACCTCTCCTGCTCAGCAAGGCCTGCAGCCGCCATATTCCAAACTGCAGTTCCTCTTTAGTCCGGCGTCATCATTTCGGCCTTGCCTGCTCTGATTTCTCCACAGCACAAGCCCCTCTACCGTATCACGTGGGGCTTGTGCTTGTATTTATTGCTTGTCTCTCCTCATTACGATGAGAGATCTAACCTAGACACTTCTAATGGGGATGTAAATTGGCCCAGCCACTATGGAAATCAACATGAAGGTTTCTCGAAAACAGCAAAAACTAAAAAATAAAGCTATGGTATGATTTGGTTGTAGCACTTTCGGGTGACACCCAACAAAATCCAAGGCAGCATACTGCAATGATACCTGTAAAATCATCTTCTTTTGGCAATAGTTTTCATAAACATGAATTTATAAAACTATCTCCGGAGCCCAACAACAAGTGAGGGGCACATGAGGTATAGACATAGTGGAGTTTTGCTTATTCAAGAAGAAGAATGAAGTTATGTCATTTGTGGGGGGGAAATGCAACTTAGGATCATTATTTTAAATGAAAAAAGTCAGAAGCAGGAAGACAAATTATTGTATGCTTTTCTCTCTTTGTGCATCCTAGAATTCTTTATAGATACATAAACCATATATGTAATGTATGTATCGTGTCATATATGATGTAAATATATATGTATATATATTATGAATGTAAAAAGTACACTAGCAAGAGAGGAAAGGAAAGAGTGGGCAGAGTGTAAGCAGGGTTGAAATACATGATACTACTGAAGGATATTTTCTATATGAAACCCAAATCTAAGTATGAAGAATATATGCCAGTGAAAATGAACAGGAGTTTACACAACTACAACCATGTATGTATTTCATGAGATTGTGCCGTCGTTAGTGCCCTCAATGACATGTGACCAGTAGTAAATTCACAATAGCTGTGATTGAGTATTAAATAATAGTGAGCACTAAGCAAGTGAACAAGTGTTTTGTTCACTGAGAGCTGATAACAGCCTCAGAGTTTGCTCAGCACTTAGCAGTGTACGTATCATCCTGTTGTGGACTCTAGTTGGCAGAGTTTATCTTCTCATGTCTTTGGTTGCTAACATGAAAGGGATATTTCTTTGTTCCCCAGCCTAGCTTGCAGCCTGGTGTAAATTTCTACACTTCGCAGAGTGGGTTAGGTGTGGCATAGTGTGGGTTTTCTTTTATGCCACTATCACAAGATTGTAGTGATTTCTTCTGGGTAATGCCAGTGGTAGCACTTACTTACTATTGTTCAGTACTCTGCCAGTGCCCATTTGAAACTTTTCACACCCTGTTTGGAAAGTTGGGTGCACCTGGTTTTGTGAAATACCATGCAGGCTGTCTGGAATTGTCCTCAGCTTTCTTCACTAAATGATAGCATTCAGAATCCAATTAGCTATATTTGGGAGATTGCTGCCCAAGGATCATGGGGGTCAGAAACTCATGGCAAGCCTCAAAACTCTCTAATCTAATTTCTGTAGAATCAGTCTTCATTTAGGGCAAGGTATTGATCTAACTGAATGTGAAACAGAATGCAGGAAATATTTCCACAAGCTGCAATTGCACCAAAAAATGATCAGCCAAGACCAGAATTCTGCCAGCAGCCATACTCTCTTCTGTTTGATTCTAACAAAAAATCCAGATATGGAATATGTGTAATTTTTCACCCCTCATAAGTCAAACCCATGATTATCTCATTCCAGATAGTGCAATGAGAGTCAATAAGGTCACTTGCCAGCAGGAGAAGCCCTGAGCTCTTGTTTCTAAATTCTGGACTTTGATTCCATTAGAATTCTTTTCACAAAAACATCTAATGGTCTTGGAAACTTAACATGTCCATCCAAAACTAAAGATAAGTTTTTCTCTTGTTTTCCATTGTTTCTGGCTTGGAGAATAGCATCTTTGCTTACCTGGTTGGTTAGACATTAAACTAGCCTCCTTCCTACACTCTGGAATGGGTTTCCTTACATGCCTTTCAGCACTGAATAGTCTCTGAATTTGATGTGTCTAGAATATCGTCCCTTATCCTGTACTTCAAGAATCCATCAGATTTGTTTTTACTAGAATATAGAAGTGCCTTACTGCATTCCCAAACACATGCCCTTGGTGCCCCCTTGTAGTTTATAGAGCATCTGGAAAGGCATGACAACCTGAGATTCCCCTGCAGAATGCACTTCTACTCTCTGGATAAAGCACAAACTTTCTTCCCCAGTCAGACTGTTTCCCTGTGATGCCATAAAATATATGGCTTCCGAGTGACTTGTTCTCATTTCATCTGTTTTAATTAATTATGTGCATATGTGTATGTCTCCATGTGGGTCTGTGTACATGAGTGTAGTGTCAACATAGGCCAGAAGAAGATGTTGGATCCCATAGAGGTAAGGTTATGAGGGGATGTGAGCTGCCCAGTGTGGGTGCTGGGAACTAAACTGTAGTTTTCTGGAAGAGCAATATGTTCTCCTAACTGCTAAGCCATCTCTCTATGCCTTCAGTGAGTTCTTATGCTTTGTGTTTTCTTTACTATTTTTCATGTCCCTTACCTAGAATGTCATGGGTAGAAACCCTTTCCTTCCTCTTGTTAAGAATCTTGTTAAGAATCTTGCTCTGTATGGCTGCTCCTTATGTCATCCAATCAGAAGTTATCTTGCTCTGTCTTGTTCCTCTGCACTCATATTCTACAACACTTTTGGGGTCTGAAGACACAATGTTTGTGCACAAAATTTAGGTTTCCATAATATCCATGTAGACATTGATGTCTGGGAATATGTTTTTGTTTCTGTGAAATATAAAAAACAATGAAAAAAAAAAAGAGGCCATGGTTCAAAAGTAATGTCAACAAAGCCTATAAAAGGAAGATCCATTCTAGATACAAGATGTGAAATCCAACTTCATGTTTGCTTCTGTCAAATGTTCACTTATAACTTAAAGGCAAAGAATTAGAGAAAGGAGAATGACTTTTATCAACAGTAGCAAGAATTAATTAATTCTAGCTATTAGGCTTTGGTGAACTATTGGGCTTTTAATGGGCTAATTTTTTAATTATTATTTTTCTTTTTTACATATACATTTATATTATTACACATATATACAATAAACTACATACAGAAAGAAGAATCACAAAACAATCAGGAATTATATTAATGTTACATTCATAGTGTTTTGACTATTTGTATTTGGCAGCCTTGAAGAAAACATCTTTTCTATCTTGGTGAGTCTAAAATTCTGACTGTAAACCAATATCTGTCATATCTCATCTCTAACAACTTAAAACATCTATCTAGACCTAAAAACATCTTAACCACTAAACAACTAAGCTTAATTGTAAAATTAAACTACCTGGTCTTCAACCACATCAGAGACTTGAGAAGGAATAAAACTTAATTACCTAAGTAAACAGGAAGTACAGGTTAGCAGCTTCCAAAAATGGGAAAAAGATGACAGAGACGGTTTGCTGCCTTAACAGTCACCCACAACTCTCTATAACATTGGAGCATCCTCTTCCGCCTTCTGGCCCAGTATATCTGGCAGACATATTTGTGAAGCAGGAACTATTGAGGACTTGCTTACCCTGTCTTGGAAAATCTTGGCCATCGACTCTGCCTGCATCTAAGCTTGCCCATTTTTAGACAGAATTCTGTATGTGGTAGAAATGAAGACGTTTTGCCCTGTGGCTGGTTTGCCACACTTGAAGCCATCTTCATAAGGAGAATCTTTGATGCTCATCATCTTCTTTGAGGTAGGTTGGGTGTTGCTGGGAGTTAACCTGTCTTATTGTCAAAGAATCGTCAAAATAATAAAAACATCTTCACTGGAATAGCCCATGGAATACATACACGCGACAGTGAGTGGTCAATAAGTAAATTCAGTGACTATATTTCAAAGACAAATTACCTATTTTACAAAAGGAATTATTCAAAAAATTTTTGAAAAAGATTTATGTGGTAGAAATCAGCGTCTAAAAAAAGATTATTTTTCAAAAACATTCTCTCTTTTGTCATTCTTGCGAAAATAAAAAGACAATTTAAAATAAATAAAATGTCATCCAACTTCCTCTCCAACAGGCAGAGCAGTTAAAAATATAATCTAAGAACAAATGTATATCTTGCTGGAGCCAAGTAGAATGTTGCCTTCCCAGAACCTCTTGGGATGGTGTCACAGTAAAATGACAGCAGTCTTTGGCGTAGCAAAAAATCTCGATGGCATTATGCAAACCAACAGTACATGCAGGGCTTGGGGGTTATTTTTGCATCCTGGTCACCAGACATCTAATATAAACAAGGAGGGGGGTTTCTTTTAACTCAGAGTTTCAGGGGTGCCAGGATACTAGGATGAGGAGGTGACAAAGCAGAGCTATTTATGTCCTGGCTAGCTAGGAAATAGAGAGCAGGGGCAAAGCTCTGCTCTGTTTTTCTTCATCCTCTTTTAGTATTGTGAGGATCCAGCGATGGGACGGTGCCAACGAAATTTGGAGTACATCTTTTCTTATTAGTTAATCCTCTGGGAACTTCACAGACATCACCAAGGGCAGTGCCTTGATCTTCTAGGGGAGTCTAACCCTAGTCAAGTTACCAGTAGAGATTAACCAGAGCAAGACACAGATGCATGCCTAAGGATGCGTAGGGAGAGGCAGTATGAGCTGCCAGTCTCCTGCAGTCTTATTGGTTCCTGTGGAAATCCAGTTTGTCACGCAGCTCGCAGAGCTTCTTTCCTGGGATCACCCAGGTGGAAGGATGTGCAGCTCTTGGATGTAAAGGGAAGGGCGCCATCACAGCCAACTTCTAAGCAAAAAAAAAAAAAAAAAAAAAAGCTCAGCCGGGTGCTTCCTTTATCTGATCCAGACCTCAGTTGGAAGGTCTACTATTTGTAGCCAGCTGCCTACTCTTACAAAGCTCACCTTTGTTCCCCTTCCTGATGTACTCCAATAAGGTTTTCTTTCCTGACTTGGCAGCTGTTTGTATGACCTTGCTAATTGGTTCACGTAGTGCTGATATGTGACCTGGTACGTGTTCGCTGGGAACACAAAATTGGAAAGTCAAGTGATGAACCCGAGTGTACTAGAATAGAAGTTCAAGGACATTGGTAACTTGAGCTAATTTCTGAAAAAGGAAAAATGTGTGTAGATGCTATGCAGATATAGTAATTTGTATATTTCCATCTGCTGCGTAACTCTTTCTCTCTCTCTAATATATACAAAAGTGACTTAATAAATCTAAACAAAAATCTCAGGTAATTCCAAGCCACTTCTTCACTACTTCTTTAGACTTTTGTTGTTGGTTTGTTTTTACAAAAGCAAACCCGTTGCCTATATGATAGTGGGTTCAATTGACTCATTATGTGTTAAGAATTTTGAGCAAATTTATAAGTAATAATTATCACCATTGACAAATTACAAAGAGTAGTATTGATTTTTTAAATTAAAAGAATAGAGCTATACATTTTAATTAAGGGAAACTTTAACATTATACACAAAACAGCTAATTGCAAGGAAGGGAAAATACAGTCCTTAGCCAAGTGTGGATGGATATCTGGTACTTATTCTCCTGATATTGTTCTTTGGCTTTGTTTTTATTTTTTTAGCTTAGAAAGTATGGTTTTGAAAACAGAAACTAAAGTTGTTCCTGGCAAGATTTAATGAAGATCTATAGCTTGCTTCATAATTCAAATAAATATATGAGTTCATATGTGTGGAAGGGGGTTGCTTCCCAAGTTGATGTATAATGAAAGTTAGTTGAAGGAATAAATCATAAACCATAATTTAATTATAACATTTATAACAGAAATATCCAAAATCTAATAGAACAGCCTTTCATCACCAGTTATTCTACTGACAGCTTATTTAAAGAAACATACTCAGAGAGTCAATGTTTCACCAATACTCTTACTTCTAGAAATACCAATATTGATTCAGAGAAACACTGATCACTTTTATTTATTTTTAAGATTTACTTTATTTTTAATTATGCATGAGAGTCTGAATATGTGTATATGCATGAATATGAGTGCCTACAGAAGCCAAAGAGGACATTTGACCTCCCAGATCTGGACTTAGAGGTGGTCATGAACCTCCTGATATGGGTGCTGGGAATCAAACTGGGATCCTCTTCAACAGCAGCAAGTATTCATAATAGCTGAGCCATCTCTCTAGGTCTTGATTATTTACATTTAAAATATCTCTTCTTTTTCCACCCATGCAGCTATTATCAGAGAAAGGAGCAAACGTATTTTAACAAATGTTAAATTTGTTCTTTGATAGTTTTGTGCATCTATGCATACACACACGCACACATACATGCTTGTGTGTATGGACACCTGCATACATATATTTCTGATTATACTCACCTCTTGAAATAACTTCCTTTCCCACATTCCTGTCTTTTGTTTTATTTTCTGTCCCACTGAGCTTCACTAGGCCATTTGTGTGATCATGAGCTTGGCGTGGTCCCTTGGAACATGTTTTTTAAATGTAGAGAACCAACATAATAATGGAAAGTATATTTTAGTGTTTTTGTTTGTTGGCTATAACGTTGCCAATAGTTAATTATATTTATTTTTGCTGTGTGGTGTCTCATGCCTAATAGGCTAGTGCTCTGCCACTGAGTCACAGCCCTAATAGTATATTTTAGATGATTCAATGCCTTGGGCACTAGAAAGTTCTTTTTTGCACTTAATGCTTTAAACTATTTTGATTGTCCTATGTAGTCAGGATTTCATGCTACAGTCTTGAGACTGTAGGGATGTTTGAATGTCCTTTAGTTCCCCAAGTTTCTCTCAGTTATGAGGATTTCTCACCAATGGAACATCATCAGCTCCTGACCCCATTGATGGGGAACATTATGTGTCAAATATGTGTGCTTTCTTGAGCAAGGTCTGGTATTCTACACAACCTGTGGTCCCCGCAGAAGCACATTGTTTTTTTAGAGCCCATCTCACCTTCTGTGCATAAATATGGCCTCAGTTAGCCGCACATGCCATTGCTTTGTTGAAGTTCTTTATGTCAGTGTGCAGTGGAGCAGTGCAGTCTTGTGCTATGCAGATAGTTCAAATGTTCACCATGTTTGTCTCTGTCACCTGGTCAACTCACTGGCTGTGAAGCCAATGGTGGAAAACTTACTGCTAGCTTGTACGTAGGCAGATCGAGTTGAGTCAAAGCAATGTTTTTGCTGGAACGAATATGATCATTGACTTAAATCTTCACTCTATCCGTGGGAAGCAAGGCTCTGGGCAGCAAGTAGGCCTATAAATTCCAACTCAAACATGCACACCAGAAATTTTATTAGAAGCAGATTTTATTATGATATCATATTCCTCTTATAAAATATAATAAAAGCTGCTTCTAATAAAAGTAGGTGAAGTGCCTTGAGAGCCCATGAGTAGATGCAAATTTGTGTGAATGCCATAGGCCATCCCTGGAATGCAAGCACTCAACCCCTGTGACTGTTCTCAGTGGAGCTCACAGTGGATGAAATTGGACTGATGGTGTTAGGATTCTCTCAGGTTTAGGAAAACTTTGTCCATCCCAGGTTCTTGAAGCAAGTATGGATTTTCTCTTTAATGTCTAACTGAGAGGGAACTAAAGTAGGATGTTGCATCTACAGCTGTGCCTCCATCCTTTCTTCCACCGGTACTCTACGGGAAGTTTTCTCAAGGACTTGCAACATCTCAGGGCATATGTTTTCATTATCTTCCTCCTTATCTTTAGCTCCCAAATACTAGCTGCCCCTTCTCCTAATCCATCTTAATGTCACTTAACTGATAACTTTCTTCAAACAGTTCCCTCTTTTCAAACTGTCAAAATATTCCTAGTTTGGTCCTGCTCATCATATCAAACTATGTGGTGCATGGGCTGACTACTGGGCTGGGGGCTCCTACTAAGCTTAAGTCAGGCCTGTGGGTTCATGGGGACAGAAGATTGTTCTGTCCCTGCACTTGTGTAAGGATAGAGAATGGATTTTCCTAGAAAGAAATGCTTTCATAGATAGGCAACGAGTCATTTCTAGTGTAGAGAGCCTTGCGTGTCAGACAGGTAGATAATTTGATTCTGTTGGTGAAACGTCTCAGAGCTGTGTGTGCTTCTTGAAATGATCATAATATAAACAAATGCTAAATCTCAACTATTACCTTGAATATATGCAGGGTTGGTTCTTGTTTGTTTGTTTGTTTGTTTTTTTTGCATGGCAAGCACTTTATTGGTCAACCCATTCCCCCAGCCTCTGGCTTTTTTTCATATACATTTATTTAATTACACATGCGTAAAACAAACTACATACAGCAGAGAGAACCATGTGACAATCACAAGTTCTATAAATGTTACACTCATGGTGATTTGGCTATTGCACTTGTCAAACTTGAAGTAAACATCTTTCCTGTCTTGTTGGGTCTAAATTTTTGGATGAAATTCAATTATCTATCCTATCTCACCACTATTAACTCCTTTACGTTGATCTGCAGGGTTGTAATGACTAATTCTCTGCAAATTTAATTATCTGCCATATCCAAATATCAGCAGAGTAACCATCATTTTCAGGTACTGGTGCTTAGAACATAGCAGTGAGTAAGGCAGGTAACCCTGTAAGGTAGAGTTGTCTTACAGTGTGCGGGGCGGTGGGGAGAGGTGCCATGGGGTAATGAATGCGTTTTATGAAGGACTAAGTCTTATAACAGTGAGTGCAGAGAGGGAAAATAAAACCAGGTAGTGGGCAGGGCATGCTGAAGGGTACCGTTTACACAATAAGAGACCTGAAGGAAGCATCAGAGTGTCTAGCTGTGAGAAGAGCTAGCCAGATGGCAGTCAGAGCAAGTGAAAGGCCCTAAGCTAGGTCGGTGTCAACATGTGTCCTTCGAGGACCCACGGGAAGCCTCTGTGGCACGAGATTAGGGACCTGATGGGACTGAGCGGTCATGCAGAGGTGAGGTAAGTGAGGATAATGTCAAGTTCATGACTCTGTAGGTGATGGTGAAAATTCAAACGTTCTGTACTTGTGACTGCAGAAGCTCCAGAGAGCGAGTGACATTAGGTCTCATCTTTAGAAGGGTCCCTCAGGCTACTGGCTGTACTATAGAGGGCAGAGGAAGCACAAAGGCCACAGAAGAAGGTACCATGCTGTGCATGCGTTCGACCTTACCTGGGGTGGTGGTGATGGGGCGAGATGAACAATCTGTGGATCCAGGAGTGATTTCCATGAGAGCTTTTCTGGACTTTTGTCGCTATTTGGATTTTGAAGACAAACCAAAGAGTGACTTCAAGGATGGCAGACTAAAGTGGATAGGGGTGCAAGTGGTGCCATATACTGAGACGAGAGAGAACCAGAGTGCCAGCATGCTATGTGTGGGGAGGCAAGAACTTAAGTTTACATGGGTTTCAGTTTTGTTAAATTAATTATCATGCGTACATATAAAGTAGGTAGTTTGGTGTCTAATCGGCACTCCAGGGAGATAACAGACTGAAGAACTCATGAGAAAGTGTCATGTCTGGAATTATCAAATGCCCCACGCACCCTATGTGTTTGACACTTGGTCCCTAGATGGTGGTACTGTTTTGAAAGGATGTGGGGGCTTTAGGATGGGCAGGCACTGGTCGTCAGGTCCAGGCTTTGAGAGCAGGCACCTAGCCCAGCTTCCAGTCCTATCTCTGCTTCTTTGTTCTGTATGGTGTGATCAAGATGTGCTCCAAGCTCCTGCCTTTAGGGATGGGTCCCTTCCAGCTCCATGCTTTCCCTGCGAAGATAGGCTGGACTCTCAATCTAAGAGCACAAAGAAGCCTTTCTCCCACGAGCAGCGTCTGTCAGGTATTTGGTTGCAGCAGTGAATAAATGGTACTGAGGGTGTCTGTGCGGTGAAGCTAAGACACGTGTAGACAATGTGCATGTAGAAACATTTCATGAGAATGTAGGTAATGTAAGAAACGAAGGTAATTCCCATCCTTGCATTAACGATTACCTCGTTCTCTCTGGCTTTAGCCTTATCGTGCCCTGCTCGTAGCTGCTGGCATGTTGGTGTCGCCACTATAGACTTCTTTATGTTGCACTCTCTGCCAAATCAGGATTCCATGTCTATCGCCTTCTTTATTTTTTTCTTCTTCTATCAATTTTATTCAATACGTATGCATTATATTAAAATTCACATTTCCCCAAACTTTAACCAATTACTGTTCTGTCATTGAATAGTCAAAACCTTATCAACATGAAATGCCTGTATTACACGTTACTTTTATATACTGTGCTCTGTGTGGGATTTTCTTTTTTATAATTTAATTAATTTATTCAGATTACATCTCAATTGTTATCCCATCACTTGTATCCTCCCGTTCCTCCCTCCTTCCCGCTTTCACCCTATTCCCCTCCCCTAGGTCTATGACTGACGGGGACCTCCTCCCCAACGATGCGGTCACAGGCTATCAAGTCTCATCTTGGTAGCTTGCTTATTCTTTCTCTGAGTGCCACTAGGCTTCCCTACCAAGGAGAAGTGGTCAAATATGGAACACCAGAGCTCATGTCAAAGTCAGTCCCTTTAAAACTAATTTAAGCTACATCTTTCATTACTTCCAAGGGACACTAACTCATCCTTTTCTCTGTACTCATCTCCAGTTCTGTTTCTTTTGAAATATCAAGGTAATTTTATATACTTGATTTGATAATATTTTGAACAATGACTACACGGTAAGAATTGTTGCCGTGTTGTTTTATCGATGCTTTGATTCTTTATATTTTTGCCTTTTTGTTATTGTTGCTGTTGCTGTTGCTGTGTGTGCACACGTATACGTGCACTAGAGACAGAGAGACAGAACTTGTGAAAGCCAGAGATCGACACTGAGGTCTCCCTCAGCCACCCTCTACCTTACTCTTTGGGACCACCCGCTCTCTCTGAACCTGGAGCTCACTGATGGGCCAGACTGGCTGGCCACTGAGCCCTGAGTACCACCCCCCCTCCCATCCTCACCCCCAAGCCGTGGGACTATTGGCATGCAGCACCATATCTATCTTGTGTACAGGGGTCCTAGGGATCTGAACTCAGGTCCTTGTGCTTGCACAATAAGCATTTATCCCACTGCGCCACCCCTGGAGCTATTGATTTGCTTATATGAATCACAATGTTTGGTGCAACGCCATGTTAATAATTACGACACTGCTCGTAATCCATAGGAGCCCGACAGTAAAGCGGCTCGTGCCATTTAACAGAGCGCCGCTGTTTGCAAAAGGCAACTCACATCACTTATCTCACTTTGGCTTCTTGATAAACCTCGACGGGGCAATATTTGGATTCTTCCCTTTTTACAAGGCCTTCTACTCAATGGCCATTATGGCACCTGATCAGAGAAATAGATACATAGAGACACCTAGTCCATTGCCTTATAATGTGAAATAATATTTACATTTAATTAGGCAGCAGATGAGAACAGACCAAAGGTACATTTGTGCAGTAATCAAAGGGGCGCTGGCCTGCTCTGTATGAGCAAACACTGTTAACTGTGAGCCAAGAAAAGAAGAATTCTGACCGTTCTTTACACTCCAAAGGTGGTTGTTTTCTGGTGTGTTTGAATTACGTGGTCAGGGAGTATTTTCTCTTTTTAAGATTATTGCGTGTTCTGCTTGCGTGTATATCTGTGCACCATGTGTGTACCTGCTGTCTGTGGAGGGCAGAAGAGGATGTTGGGTCTCCTGAGACTGCAGTTACAAAGAATTGTGAGGTACCATATGGGTGCTGGATATAGAGGTTGAAATTGGGCCCTCTGGAAGCACAGGTAGTGCTCTTAATCCTTGCTCCATTTCCCTGGCCCTTGCTGCCTTTCCTATCAAAAAGGTTTACACTTCGTCACTTGAACAGAGGAAATGCCCTTGCTGTGTAAGATGCCCAAAGTTCTTAAGGAGTCAAGGAAAGTAAAGGAACTGCTCTATCCCTCCCATGTAAAATGTTCTCCAGCAAAAGATGAAAAGAATTCATAAAAATTCTGAACCACCGAGATTTCTCCCCACCCCCATTCTTTTTATCATGGAGCATGCTCTTGTGGCTACTTCCAGCAAGGATTATATGTCAACTCAGAAAGTCCCTTCCTCATTAACAGCAGTCACAGGAAGGAAGGGAGAGAAGTCCTTCATTGTCTATATTAAGAAATTATTTTTAACGTTCTTTAATGTCCCATGCCCAGAAATTGCTGCTTTTGTTTAAGGCAAGTTTTCTTAGGCTAAAGCAGCATTTTTTTTTCCTTCGTTTTGATGAGCGACAGGAAACAAGCTGTGAAGCTTTAAATAAATCATCGGGTTCCGCTGCGCTTAATTGCTCTTCTGTGAAGGGAGGTACTTGAACTGTGTGATCTCCATTCTCCTAATTTAAAAATCCGGAGTCTGTGGCATGCACGATAATTTAAATATAACACACTGTCTGTCCTGTCACCTGTGATATTCCTAACACTCTGTCTGTCCTGTCACCTGTGATATTCCTAACAGTCTGTCCGTCCTGCCACACGTGATATTCCTAACACTCTGTCTGTCCTGCCACACGTGATATTCCTAACACTCTGTATGTCCTGTCACATGTGATATTCCTAACAGTCTGTCTGTCGTGCCACACGTGATATTCCTAACACTCTGTCTGTCCTGCCACACATGATATTCCTTTGAGAACTCATGTCTCCCTCTTCTTGTGTCCAAGATCAATCTCTCTTATACAGCCCTACATATTGATTGTTTTCAAACGCAAATCTACAGCTCATCATTCTCTGAACCGTATGTCTGGGATACAGGTACGGCTCATCTAAGCACAGGTCTACTGGTAGTAAGGGTGGGAATCTCCTTTTTTCATCCACGCATGTGAAGGATAAAGGACGGGCTTTACACATCATAAGGACTTTGGAGAATCTTACAATAAAGAAAACGGCTTCTGGCAGGGTCTCAAGGACTCACTGGGTACCAGCATGGTCTTTGTGTATCTGCTTTCTCTCAAATCCTTCATAAGCCCTGTACATACACCTCTCGCTTCTTGAATAATCCATACTGAGTTAGGGCCCTTTTTAAGTTGTTTATTATTCAGTGGAAGACTACTAGTGTTTATATTTCTGCACATACATTTTTCTATTTCTATTTATTCTTGGCAGTTAAATTTTTGTATTAGAGATCAAAATAACTAAGTGATTCATATATGAATGATTGCTGAACCCAGAGCAATAAGAAAAAGAATTAAGAATTAAGAGAGAAGAAAACATCAAGGTGTCCAGTTCAGTTTGCAAAAACACTGTACTGTTTATGCTTTCATTCTACTTCAGTGTTAGTGAAAAAAAAAAAAAAGGAGTCAAAGGTGGTTGGAAATCATAAACTGAATGCTTATTGTAGAATACAAATATTCTGGGGGACGGAAAATCATTTGAAGACCAAATATTGCAGATGTGATTTGAAATTTGTGATTGTGTTCCTGAAATGGCAAAGATTCCTCCCAGCCCTTAGCCGGAAGTACTTCAAACGATGCCATTTTATGAGTCCAGTACACAAAATAAACTTCCTTACAACCAGCTCTTCCAGAGAATAATAAAACTGTCTGTAAATATTAGAATAAAGTTGGTGAAGACTCCCGTTTTCTGTGTGCGCGCTTGGGGCTAATTGGAGGCGTGCAGCTGCTTTGACTTCGCTGCTCATCTGTGAACTGGATTATTAAACAAGATCATTCTTATCATTTGTCACATAACCCAGCGTACCTTAGTTAATTGTTAATAGCCCAGACCTGTGGCTTTCAGTAAGCGAGTTATCAGGTCAGTATCATGTGGGACAGTTATTTAAAGTGAAAGTAATTCCCCACTTGCTATATTCTAAGCATTAAACAAATGGCTTTTGATGGGCAAAGATGTAATGCCTTAAATTGCACATCAAGGGACTACGTTTTCTCTTGTGAAGCTAAGAGCAGTAATTTAAGTAAATGAGCTCGGCCGCTCAGACATTATTCACAACTGAGACTCCTTACTCCATCCTGTGGCTAACAGTTTATGCTTATCCTCAGATTCAGTTTTAACGAGGACAACTTGTTGCCATATGAAGATTTCAGTGACTCTTAATTCATGTTATGGGTTCAATTTTCTACAAGGAAAAAGATTTTGGAAAACAAGGGAGATGTCAGTATAGATTTCAAGGTGAAGTGGTATATTTAAAACATTTTATCATCTTAAAACAAAGCCTCAACTTCCTCAACTAACAAGTACAAGGGAACACTGGCCAATCAAGAGCGATGTGGCTGTAGAAAATAAATGACTGAATGCCATCAAGTAAATAAAATAAAATAGAAAAGAAAGTCAAACTGCCAAAGCCAAAAATATCATTTTATTTTTCTCTTTTGAGAGCAGAATACTTGAAGACCGTGTAACTTATAGAAAAGCAGAATCCTATTCCTTACAGCTTTGGAGACAGTGAGGCACAGTGACCTGGAACAGGTCTGTCATGAGAGCCTTTCTGCTGGGCCACAGCATAGTGGAGGATGGCCTATAGTGAAAAGGAAAATTAGGTCACACTACTCCTTTATCAGAAGCCCACTCCCAGTACTCCCAGTTAATGGTCTTAATTTATTGATGAGCTTGCTCCCTGATGACCTCATAATCTCTTAGAGTCACCTCTTAACAGTGCTACAATCAGGATTCAGTTTCAGCCTGGGCTTTAGAAGGGTCGCTCAGCCCATCACAGCCACACATCACTGCTTCATTTCCTGTCTCCGGACACAGGCCTGAACGATGGCCCTCCTTCAGAAGGCAGCTTGGGACTTGTAGTTGTTGAAATGTTCAGAGGGAAATGCTTTGTTTTTCTTTGCATTAACAAGGGTAGAATTATCTATATGGAGATGTAGGGATATTTTTTTGGTGTTAGCAGATATTTGTCAGCAGATATTTCTTTGGTGGTAAGAACACAAACTCCAATAAAAGGTTGGTAATATTATAACACAAAATTAATACTAGATTTTGAACATTTTAAATTCATTTTTATATGCACCTTACAGGTCATGAAACACTGGTATTACCCTCAACAGAGGCTCACTGATACCAGGTGATCAATGACAATTATTTGGTGGACTGTGGTACAAGGTGAAGGTTTCTTTTCTGCTAGGATGAACTATTCACGCCAGGCAATCAGGAGTGGTCCTGCAGGTACATGGAGAGGGCCTGGGTGCCATGAGATCAATAGGGTTGCCTAGATTTGTTTTTATCAGAGTCTAAATTATTCTTATTGTGTCAATATGAAAAAAAAAACCTCTCCAAAGTTGGATGGAACTAGAAAAGATCATCGTTAGTGAGGTAACCCAGACCCAGAAAAAACACACGTGGTATTTACTTACTTATAAGCAGACTTTAGCCATATTGTACAGGATAAACATACTACAATAGGTAGATACATAGATAAATGACAAGGATGACTCAAGGTGAGATGCTTGGTAAATCTCACTCAGAGAGGAAATAGAATCGACAGCAGAAGAGTGGCTGGACAGAGGGAACAAAGTAGGAGAGCACAGAGAGAAATGAGGATGGAGATCAGACCTGGGACCGACTAGCATGGCCAGAAGGAGGACAGAGGGCCTGCAGAGACCTACCACGCGGTAGGCGGGTAGGATATGGGGTGATTCTACCTAAGACTCCTACTAGATGGTCATGGAGACCAAAGAGGATACTCTCAAACTAGACAGGAATCTTAGTGGAGACAGGAGAACACCAACTCACCCACAAGAGCTTCAACCCAAAATTCGGTCTGCCTATAAGATATGCAGGGATAAAGATGGAGCCAGGTTGAGGGAGGAGTGCCCAACCAACCAACGCCTGGCCCAACCTGAGACACGCCATCCACCATGGGAGATTGCCGACCCATGGCACTATTAACGATACTCTGCTAATCTTGCAGTTTGCGGACCGGAGCCCTGCAGAGCTGTCCTCTAGAGGCTCCACCCAGCAGCGGATCAAAACAGATGTTGGGACTAACAACCAAACACTGGACGAAGCATAGGGAGTATTGTGGAAAAGTGGCGGGGGCAGGGGGTGGGGAATAGATGAACCTGGAAGTGACAGGAGCTCCACAAGAAGACCAATAGAGCCGACTAACCAGGGCCCAGTGGGGCTTGTAGAGACTGAAACACCACCCAAAACCTTGCATAGACTGGACCTAGGCCCCCTACCCTGGTTTAGCCAACAGGCAGCTCACGCTTCATGTGGGGCCCTTTCTAGGGGGAGTAGGGGCTGTCTCTGACATGGACTCTGTTGCCTGCGCTTTTTGATCACATCCCCCTGGTGGGGCTGCCTTGCCAGCCACAGGGGAAAAGGACATTCTCAGTCCTGTTGTGACTTAATGATCTGGGGTGGGTTGGGGGTACCCTTCTCTGAGGAAAAGGGATGGAGGAAGAAGGAGGGAGGGGTAGGACTGGGAGGAGAGGAGGGAAGACCTATGACTTGGATATCAGGTGAATAAATTAATTTTTAAAAGATACTATGCCCCTCACAACAATGCATGAATTTTAATGTGAAATGTACCTCAAGAATGTTGGCCTATAAAAGGAAAAAATAATTAAAAATAAAATAAGATTTAGAAATTTGGGTGTAACTGTATGCTCAGACATGCATGGAAACTGCTGAAGCTCTTAGTTATAGCAGAAAAAAAAATCACTCAAGGTCACAGTGGAACAGAAATTGGAGATGGACCATTTAAAGTTCTACCATTCATTCTACAGCTCACGTGACGTGATGGCGATCTCACGGTGCATGAACATGAGGGGTTTAGTCCTGTTAAAATCCAAGCACACTGTCCGGTCTATCTCCAGTTTTGAGATATTCAGTTCAAAAGATTTATTTTTGATTTAAAAAAAATTCAATGGCATACCCTCTTGTCTCTCCTCTCTTTAACATGTGAAATCCAAGGCTTATCCAGATGGAACAGACCTTGCTTTCCTCATGGTTACATTCCATCAGATTCTTTTAAACCTCTTTCTTATTCTTTGCATGAAATATTTGAAAGATAAAAAGGTTTTAGTTACTGTATTAGTTAACATCCTGTCACTATAACAAAGTATCTGAGCAAGTGACTTATAAGGAAAAAAGGTCTATTTTGGCTCACGTTTAGGAAGGTTCTAGTCTATGATCCACTGGCCCTGTTGTATAGGGTCTCTGCCAAGAAGAGAAGCACATGAAGGTAAGAGTATGCGTAGAGCTAACCGATTGCGTCATGATCCAGGAAGCAAAGGCAGATAGGAAGAAGAAGAGACAAGGCTCCACTGGCATATCCCCAACGACCTAAGGGCCACACACACACTAAGCTCCACTTCCTAAGACTCCCACTACCACTACCCAGGGGACCACACAATAACTACATAGGCTTACATATGCATAGTGTGATAGTCACATGTGCATGTGTGGGGAGGAGTCTTTGTTTCAGATATGGAACTGTGAAAAACTTATTTTAGACTTTGTTTTGAGTATACAGGTGTTTGGATTATCTTCTTTGTTGCTTAAGGAGTTATTTTATGTGTGTGAGTGTTTTGCCAACATAAGTATGTGTACCACACACATAGCTGGGGCCTTCAGAGGCCAAAAGGGTGCATTGGATCCCTGGATCTGTAGTTATAGAAGATTATAAACTGCCATGTAGGTGCTAGAATCGAACCCTGATCCTTGGGAAGGGGAGCCAGTAAGCCTTAACTTCCAAGACACCTCTTGGCCCTGGATAACTGTTCTTAACGACTGAACTACCTGCGTGCCAGGTTTAAAGGGCAGAGCTTAGGACTTTCTTTGATATTGATCACAATACGCTCCATTCTGTCTTGTTGGCTTCTCTTTAGATTATGTACATTTTTTTTTGGAGGTTGGTAATAACGCAACTTGTATGTAGATTAAGGAAATTGAATTTCCTCCAGCCTTTCTTAAGGAGAAGCCACTCAGTTGTTGCACATAGTGGGCTGAGGACCAACTGACTCTAGAGTGACTATTTCTGGCTGCTGTTTTTTTTTTCCTTTTTATTAATTCATTCATATTACATCTCAATTGTTATCCCATCCCTTGTATCCTTCCATTCCTCCCTCCCTCCTACTTCCCCCTTACTCCTCTCCCCTATGACTGTGACTGAGGGGGACCTCCTCCCCCTGTATATGCTCATAGGGTATCAAGTCACTTCTTGGTAGCCTGCTTTCCTTCCTCTGAGTTCCAGCAGGTCTCCCCATCAAGGGGATGTGGTCAAATATGGGGCAACAGAGTTCATGTGAAAATCAGTCCCCACTCTCCACTCAACTGTAGAAAATGTCCTGTCCATTAGCTAGATCTGGGTCGGGGTTCGATGTTTACTGCATGTATTGTCCTTGGCTGGTGCCATAGTTTGAGTAGGACCCTTGGGCCCAAATCTGCCTGTCATAATGTTCTTCTTGTAGGTTTCTAGGACCTTCTGGATCCTTCTATTTCCCCATTCTCCCATGCTTCTCTCGCCTAAAGTCCCAATAGGATGTCCTCCCCTCTATCCCTCTTTCCTGATAAGTGAAGACTTTCATGGGACATGCCCCTTGGGCTAGTGTCCAGATATAAGTGAGTATATACCATTTGACTCTTTCTGTTTCTGGGTTAACTCATTCAGTATGATCATTTTTAGTTCAATCCATTTGTCTGTAAGTTTCAGGAATTCCTTGTTTTTAATAGCTGAGTAGTATTCCATAGTGTAAATGTACCATAGTTTCTTTATCCATTCTTCTACTGAGGGACACTTAGGCTGTTTCCATATTCTGTCTATTATGAATAAGGCTGCTATGAATATGGTTGAGCTTATGTTCCTGTTATGTGCTGGAATTCAAGCGACACCACATACTGGTGAGGATGTGGAGAGAGAGGAACACTCCTTCATTGCTGGTGGGAATGCAAACTAGTACAGCCACTTTGGAAATCTATCTGGTGCTATCTCAGAAAACTGGGAATAGGGCTTCCTCAAGACCCAGCTATTCCACTCCTTGGAATACACCCAGAAGAAGCTGGCTGCTGTTAGGTAACTTGAATAAAATCTTAGATGGGACTTTATCCCTTATAAACAAGGTTTATGGATCCTAATCTTAGCTACTTGAGTATTGTGAGTACATAGAGGAATTCATATATTTGTTTTGTGCTCAAACAATGCATGCAGTTTTGGGAGTTCAGATGTTATATTCTTCAATTCAGGGCTAGAAAGTATCCCTCCATAGTCTTCATTATCTGTTGCACTCATAGGGTGTTACATTCACCAAAAAGTGTTGTACTCATAGGGTGTTACATTCACCAAAAAGGAAAAATAACTACACTGTTAACATACTATGTGCCATAAGCATTTAGAATCTGTTTTTATCAAAATTACATATTATTTCCCCCATAATTATATATGTTTGACTAAAGTTTCTGTTCTGGTTAGCTTTCACTGTCAACTGCACATACCACAGAATCACCTGAAAAAGGAGTCTCAATAGAAGTGTTGCCTAGAACACACTGGCCTGTGGGCATGTCTGTGAGGGACTGTATTGATTATTAATGTATGCAGAAGAGTCCATCCCTACCCTGGGCAGCACTGGACAGCACCCATCCATGGACAGGTGATCCTGGGCTGTATAAAAAGCTATTGGTGGTGACTATTGTTCACTGCATACTGTTGGTGATGAAAACAGATACATGTCTTATGCAGGCCATACATCATAAGGCAAAAGTTGATATGTTTTCCAGTTCATAATAAATTTACTATTGAGACTTCATGGTGCAAACAGAGAACCTTATGTATTCTAACTGTGTCTTTTCTGAAATGTATTGGGCCATGTTCAGCATATTCTTGGGCTGTGATAATCTAAAGGACTCTACTATTCTCACACTAGCAGAAGTGGGAAGCTAACTGAAGGTCCAAAAGGGCCAAGAGTGAGGTCCCAGCTGCACAGAAATGTCACCCCCTCCTTTGCTATGGTTTGCCAACAAGCATGGTGACACGATATCGACAGAGAGAAGATGGCGGGATGTTGATTGGAATGGTGCGTTGAGAAATGCTCTCACAATCTCTTGGGGGAATAAGTACAGTACCCCACCATTTCACCTGTGTGAGTGTTAAGGAGACAGTGAGTGCTGTACTTTGGGGCTGGTAACATGAAGACATCTAGTGAGGGAAAGAATCTTTCCTCCTCACCATTCTCACATGGACTAGAGGCCCCAATGGATGAGTGAAAACCAGTAAATGGTTCACAAACAGGATTATGGTCAAGAGGTGCCTGGCTGTGGAGGAACCAAAACCTTGAGTATCTTATGTTAACTACTGGAGTAAAATTAATTCCAAATCCTAATATCAGCATTACATGGTCCTAAGAAGGACTGCAAGGAAGCAGAATTCAGCTCTTTACCAAGACTAAGCCTGTGTAATAGGTTAGGGGCCTCGTGCTTCCAATTTCTATAGTATTTCCTTTATTGGCCTGGACTGGCCTACATGTTAAGCCCACCGCCTGTACTGGAGATAAACCCATTTTCCTCCTCAGGCTCTGTTCTCTGTCCCTCACCGCAGTCCCCAGGTTGTCTTCTGAAAAGATGTGCGCATGACATCAAGCAGAGTGGGCCCTGTCCACGGAAGAGGAAATAACAGCTTATCCAAAAGAAGAAAGAATTATAAAGGAGGTAAGCTTTAGACAGGATGGTACCCAGAGCAGAGTAACTATAAGAAATGCCTCAAGGCAGTTCCCATCTATTGGATATTTATCACGCCAGAGGCTTTTCCCAGAGGTGCTCACACAGAACACCTTTGGTTTTGGTTCAGTGTTTTGCTTAGAGGAGGGAGGAATGTGAATGTGGGTGGAGACTCTTGTGCGCCCTCTAGAGGCAGGAAACCGCTTTTTATTTCTCCTCTTATTAAGTCTTAAGATTTTTCTTGTGACTACCCATACCATGGTTTCTTTTTTTTTTTTAAGTATGATTGTCACACATGCATTTACATAAATGTGTAAATGTAACCTGTTATGTCTGTTTAGTGTTGCTTGTATGTATATAATTTCAGGGCTGACCACTTGGGTTTGGATAACCAATCAGGGGAAACTGGTCTAATTCTCCCTCTCATAAGTTGTTAGTTGCTTGCAGCTCTTTGTTGAAGGATGTGACCCCTTGATATCTGTCCCTGTGAGTTACTCTTTTCTTTCTTTTTAAAAAACTAATTTATTCAGATTACATCCCGATTGTTATCCTCTCACTTGTATCTTTCTGTTCCTCCCTGCCTCCCTCTTTTGCCCTATTCCCCTTCCCTAGATCTCTGATAGAAGGAGACCTCCTTTCTCTCTATATGACCACAGCCTATCAGGTCTCATTTGGATAGCCTGCTTACCCTTTCTCTGAGTGCCACCAGGGCTCCCCATCAAGGGGATGTTATTAAATAGGGGGCACCAGAGTTCATGTCACAGGCAGTCCCTGCTCTCCACACAACCCTGGAGAACGTGCTGTACACTGGCTAGATCTGAACAGGGGATCTAGGTTTACTGCATGCACTGTCCTTGGTTGGTACAGTAGTTTGTACAGGCCCCTAGGTCCAGATCCGCAGCCTTGATGGTCTCCTTGTGGGGCCTCTGAACTCTCTGGGTCCTTCTACCTCCCCATTCTTCCATACCACTCTCACCTGGAGTCCAATAGTGAGTCCAGTATCTGTCCCAATACCCTGCTGAGTGAAGACTCTCAGAGGACATCCATGTTGGGCTAACATCCAATTATAAGTGAGTATATACCATGTGTGTCTTTCTGTGTCTGCGTTATCTCACTCAGGATGATCATTTCTAGTTCTATCCATTTGCCTGCAAATTTCAAGATTTCTTTGTTTTTTAATAGCTGAGTAGTATTCCATAGTGTAAATGTACCACAGTGTCTTTATCCATTCTTTGACTGAGGGACATCTAGGTTGTTTCCAGATTCTGGCTATTACGGATAAGGCTGAGTTGAGCAAGTGTCCTTGTTGTGTGGTGGAACATCTTTCAGGTATATGCCAGGGAGTGGAATAGCTGGGTCTTGAGGTAGCATTATTCCCAGTTTTCTGAGAAAGCACCAGATTGATTTCCAAAGTGGTTGTACAACTTTGCACTCCCACCAGCAACGGAGGAGTGTTACTCTTTCTCCAGATCCTCACCAGCATCTGCTGTCACTTGAGTTTTTGATCTTAGCCATTCTGATGGGTGCAAGATGGAATCTTAGAGTCATTTTGATTTGCATTTCTCTGATGACTAAGAACATTGAGCATTTTTTAAGTGTTTCTCAGCCATTTGATATTCCTCTATTGAGAATTCTCCGTTTAGCTCTGAATACCATTTCTCAATTGGGTTATTTGGTTCGGTGGTGTTTAATTTCTTGAGTTCTTTATATATTTTGGATATTAGCTCTTGGTCAGATGTAGGATTGGTGAAGATCTTTTCCCAATCTGTAGGCTGTCACTTTGTTCTGTTGACAGTATCCTTTGCCTTATAGAAGCTTTTCAGTTTCATGAGGGTCCATTGATTATTTGTTGACCATAATGTCTGTGCTGTTGGTGTTCTGTTCAGGAAGTTGCTTCCTGTGCCAATGAACTCAAGGCTCTTCATCACGTTTTCTTCTAACAGATTTAATGTGTCTGATTTTATGTTGAGGTCTTTAATCCACTTGGACTTGAGTATGGTGTGCATGGTGATAAATATGGATCTACTTGTATTTTCCTGCACATAGACATCCAGTTAGACCAGCACCATTTGTTGAAGATGCTATCTTTTTTTTTTTCCATTGTATAAATTTGGCTTCTTTGTAAAAGGCCAGTGGAGTGCAGTCAAATCTATCCTAGCTCCACACTCCTGGCTTGCCGCCACCCCCGCCACAGGCCAGCAGACACAGACGCTGGTGCTCTGTAGCCCACAATTCAGTCGGGGGGGGGGGAAGTGTGTATGTGCAGGTACAGCCAAATAGCCTGTGTTTGACAAGGATTTGGAGACTGCCTACAGCCACTGGGGCCCTGGGGCCTTGGGTCAGAGAAAAATAGAGAGAGAGAGAGAGAGAGAGAGAGAGAGAGAGAGAGAGAGAGAGAGAGAGAGAGAATATGAGAGAATATGAGAGATATGAGAGAATATGAGAGAATGGTGTGATAGCTTTTGGCTGGGCTTTGGTGTGCATGTCCAAGTCCATCCAGACCCTGAGGCCTATGTGTCCCCCACCCTCCAGGCCCTAGGTCATTCCATGGACTGGTGGGTTGATCCAAGGTCAGACCTATCCCAGTTCCACACTCTCAGCTCCCACCTGGGCCAGCAGACACTGACTATGGTGCTCTGTAAGCCACAGTTCAGTCAGAGAGAGTGCAGGTACAGCCCTGATAAGCTGGCTGCATTGGGCTTTGGAGACCAATCCCAACGCCACAGGACCTTGGGGTTTTCTGTGGACTGGCAGGGTGATCTGAGGTCAGATCCACCCATTTTCCTGGGTTCTTCCCTGGGCCAGCAGATCCAGGCGCTGGCGCTTCACTGCCCACAGCTCAGCCCATTGTAGCTCTCAGATGGGTAAGCAGGCAGACTCTGAGGACTGGGCATCCATCCTCCATGGACCAGTTGGATGGCCTGAGGCCAGACCCACCTGTGCTCTGCATCAGGTGGACCCCTCTCACCTAGGGTTCTCCAGGTCTTGTGTTCTGTAGGTCCCAGCCTGGTCTCTAGGCTCCGTCCTGGGCATCAGAGACAGTGTGTGGTGGGCGCCGCCATCTTGGATTCCCCGCCCCATTTGGTCCCTGAGTTACCCTTAACCTTGTGTTTGTCTTACTTTTAGTTCAAATCAAAAGACAGCAGTAATGTGTCACCAGCTCTCCTAGATTCTTCTTCAAAAGGCACATAAGTCGTTAAAGGGAAAGAGAAAAGCTCATGAAAATACGTTGTGATTTTTTTTTTTTTGGAAAAGCTCAGCTATAAAAAATTAAGACACTTGAAATATCAAAATAAGTGTATGACTCATAGAGCAGAACTCTGATTAGCAATGCACCATGCAGTACATCGCAGGAATCGAGGATTAATAGACTGCATTATATGAAACAATATTTTTGATAACAAATGTAACTAGACCCACTAGCTCAACTTTTTAGAGAGTATTTTTTTTTTTTTTTTTACTGAAACTTGAAACAGATGTGATGTATTTTGCTCTTGTAGAGAGTTGTTTGAATTTTGTATGCCACATGATGGAGGGATGTAAGTATCTCTCAGGAATACTGAATATTTTGCAATAATCTGGTTGGAAAACAAACTTTTAAATATCTATAGAAAGTGATGAGAATCATTGCCATATGAATACTTTTAACATTCTTAAATTTTAAAGATAAGTTTATGATGATGATGATGATGATGATGATGATGACGACGACGACGACCACAGTACTTAGGGAAAGCTGAAAATTAAATTATGGTTTTTTAAAAAAAGTCATGAAATGTTTTAGTCAGCAAGAACAGAGTGGACAAAGGGGTCAGTTAAGGAAATATCCCGCCTAGGAAAGTATCGGAGATCCACTTTTTCCTGTGTTGTGGAAGAATGTGGGGGAATAGACACTAAAAGGCCATGGTAGGACAGTGGTAAAGTTGAGTCTGTACAGTGGCTAGGCCCTCTAGGACAGGAACCCATGGGCAGGTGGTGAAGTGGGCATGGTCACAGGGAGTTGAGCTGGATGGTCCTGGAGTCATCTGCACAAAGGAGGCAGTTATCACTTCCTGGAGGAGATGTCCCTGGGGTGGGAGGTAGGGTGGGGGCCAGGGGTTGGGGTCACGGAAGCCCAAGAAGATGTAAGGTATAAAGAACCCTGAGAATGCTGTTGCCTAGTGACATCAGATGGAAAAAATGATTGACATGGCAGAGATGTTTTATAGAACTCTAGTGGGCATATTGAGGAAAGGATAAATCTATGCAAAAGACCAAGGGAGATATAGATAGAAGAGGTGCTGACCACAAGACTTGGAGATTGGGAAGTTGCTGTTGATTGTTAAGCCACCATTCAGTGGGCAGGTGAGACACATACATACATACATACATACGTACATACATACATACACACACACACACACACACACACACACACACACACACACACACGCACACATACTGTTTAAATCCACAACATTTTATTTCCCTACAGCTCACTGGGGGGGGCAGGAAAGGGTTAAGCTGTTTCATAAAAGTGCATCCATTTGCCATTCTAGTGTAGTCCAGGCACCGGCACCGTGGAAAATCTTGCTCTTTGTGTCTGAGTTAACCACCCCTAAAATATGCAGGTTAAGTCAAGACAATGAGAATGAGAGTAAACTTACACCCCGGGCGGTCTCAACGCTGCAGTTGTGTCCTACGTTTCCAGGCGAAGGCATGGAGAGACATGTTCAGTGGAGCAAGGCGCTCAACTGATGCTTTAAAGCAAGCCAGCCTTTCAGTCCTTTCTCTTTCATTATAAAGCGAACGCATGCCCCCGGACAACAAACATACTTCCCCCTCTATTTAAAAAAAAATCACAATGCATAAACAAACAAAAAAGTCTAACCTCATATAAAACCGAAGATTGAAAATATGAGGAAATAAAAACAGAGCATCCAGGTGTGTGCCCTACAGGATGGCGTCCTATTTGACATAAGCATTCTCCAAAGAGCAAACAAACGCACTAACAAGCTGCTGCCCTCCCCTCACGCAGAGCTCTTTGTACCCTATTGTAAATATGTGAGTTGTTCATCTGTTTGACCAAGGTCTGCAGGGCCCACAGATCCCCAGAGGTATCTCTGCTGTGGATTCCCTGTGAGGTACAGCATTATCTCTAACTCAGAGGAGGTTTGGTCAGTGAGAAAGTGTATGCATTACACTCGTTCTGTAAGTGGTGGCTTTTCCAAACATTTTTTTCTAATATGAAACATGTCTTTGTGAGATTTATGGCTTTTAGAGAGACAGTATAAATATACCTCCCTAAACAGGTAAGGAATTTAGTGAAGAGACTGTTGAATCAAAGAGGCCTTGTTCTAAGTATGGTGTTGGAATGTTTCTGAAGTTAACAATGTAGCTGAGTTTTGTGGCACAAATGTTTGAAGCCCTAAGATTCTGCCTGTAACAGAAATAATAAAAAATATTCACATTGAAAGTGGAATGGAATTTTTAAATTATTTTGTTACTTTGTGTGTGTGTATGTGTGTGTGTGTGTGTGTGCAGGTGCACGTGTTTGTGTGTGTGCACATTTGTGGGTTTTCATGTAAGAGAAAGAGATTAATGTTTAAAAAGGGTCACATTGAGCGAAAAGGACAAGAAAGGGAGAAAAGTTAATTTTTTAAAAATCATGCTACAGTTCAAAACCTACAAGTTTGGGGCTAGAGAGATGTTTCAGTGGCTAAGAGTGTTTGGTGTCTGTTGTTTCAGCAGAGGACCTGGATTTAGTTTTGAACCCCATGTGAGGCAGCTCACAACAACCTACAATTCTAGTTCCAGGGGCTGTGTGCTCTCTCTGCCTTCTCTGGCTTCGTTGGGCACTGCACTCACATGTGGGCATATCCCACACACAGAGACACACAAATACAAAAGGTAAGTACCCTACAACATGAAACACTTAATTTAAAACCCGTTGGCATCCATCCAGTGCCGCGTATCTTTGAGGTTCTTGGGCTTGCCTTTCTATTGTTACTTAGCAACTGTTTACACTTAGTAAATATCTTGTTTCTGAGGATTCCAGAGTCTGTATACAAATTTAATAGGAGTCATTGTATTTTCACTTGTTTTGTTTGATTCATTGTGAACAAAACCTAAAAAATCAATCTGTGGTTTGGTTACAGGAATATATGTTTTATTTATATGGATTTGTCTCCAGTTTAGCCATGCTCAGTGATCCTTCATAGCTTTGTTGCCTGAGATGAGAATTCAATATTTGTTCACAATAGTTTCTGGATTGTAGCAAGCCTAGTATTTACACTTATTATTTAATGTGTGTGTGTGTGTGTGTGTGTGTGTACATGTGTACGTGACTGAGTGGAGGCCAGAGGTCAACCCTGGCACTCCTCAGCTTTATCACCCACCTTGATTTCTTTCTTTTTAAAATTTTAATTGTTTGTTTGAAGATAGAGCCCTTATCATCTGGAGCTGTTGATTTCCAGTTAGGGTGACTGGCTGGTGACTCTGAGGGATTATTGGCCTGTCTCTTCCTCCCCAGATCTGAGGTTGCAAATGCAGACCACCAGAGCAGACATTTTAATGTACACATGGGACATTTTATAAGCATTTCTGAAGCAAATGAAGAAACATTAACAGGTTTTCACATGAGACCCACATTTTCCCACTCCGTGTCTCACACTTAATTTGGCAGATGACCAAGAGGTCAGGAAGACCAGCCCTCCACTTGCCTTTACTGAAGCTCCAAGTTTTTATCTTACTTTCCTTCACACACCAGGTTTTATCAAGTTTCCTCTGATGAGTTAATATGCAGAGTGAAAATAATGACTAGAATGTATAACCCAAAGGAATTAGAAGTGCCCTGGCCTCAGGTATTAGGAAGCAGAGAGGAGCTCCCATGACGTTATAGCATCTGTTAACAATACGTCAGCCAAGCATTTCTGTGGTGTTAGTGATCAAACCCCACACATACATTCCGCACAACAAATGAAGCAGTTAAGCTCTCGATGATTGGTCTTGAGTTGCATGTGCCCAAATACCACATTTATTATAATTTTTCCTTTTGCGTACATTTTGTGGTCTTACATATAGGGGCACACAGTGTGTCTAACACTTCCCTGGTCTTCTTGTGGGTCTGGGACAACTGAGTTTAGATTTCATACCTGTAGCTTACACATTACTTATTGATCTGATTATAGAACCAGGGGAAGTTTGAAGGTCAGAGGTGGGCTGTAAAATGATGCCAGGACTACTTCACTCAGTGACATGAAGACTTTGTGCAATCATGAGGACATTCTCCTCTCTCTCTCCTCTCTCTCTCTCTCTCTCTCTCTCTCTCTCTCTCTCTCTCTCTCTC
>OU015749.1:1482560-1492621 GCA_907169655.1 Acomys percivali | reverse complement strand
TAGTACATAAGACTGTATGTCTCAGCAGTCATAATCTGGGCCGGACATGCTGCAGGATTCCTGGAGAGCTGCTGGCCTTTAGTCATGGCTAGAGTCCTGAAGAAGCGGGTTTTAGTATCAGGAATGAAATGCCTCAGCAATGGGATAGATGAGATTGCTAGCAAGAGTGAGAGCAAACAGGCAAGATTCAAAAGCTCCCTTCTTTCATGTCCTTTCATGTAGGCTGCTACTAGAAGGTGCGGTCCAGATTTAGTGTGGGTATCCCCACCTTAAATGATCTAATTAAGAAAATCCCTCGAAGGCATGCCCAGCTGCTTGGCTTTTAAGTTGATTCCAGATATAGTCAAATTGACAAACCAAGATTCGCTATCAGAGATGCCAAAGAAAGTGTAGAGCTTTTTCTAAGATGACGGCATATGCTGTCCAGCAACACTGTGTGTTTGGCGACTGTCTGTGGAGAGGGCACACTACCGAGGCTGCCATCTCCTCGTCACAGAGACTCGACAGCTCATCACTAAGTAACTAGGAACACTTCTGAAACCGAAGCCCTGTCTCAAGGTTGGGCCCGGTGTGAGCCTGTAGCACGTGGTGATCTGTCCTTTTGTGTCATTCCAGTTGAGAAAATAGAAGCATCAAAGGGCAGGAGCAGAGTGTCCTTCAGCACTCAAAAGTGAGCTGTTCCTGCCCCGAAAACAAGCTGCCTTAAGCCAGTTACTGCTAATCTGAGGCTGTTATTGAGTGGCTCTTCAGTTTATTGGCTTTGTTGATTGTGGTTGGCTTGGCTTACTCTGCTGTGGCTGGCACGGCAAAGTTGCCCAGACCGGGTGCTCAAACAATGGGCATTTATCTGCCCATAAATCTTGAAGCTACAGGTGCAGTATAAAAGAGGTAACAGTGACGGCTGCTGAGGAGACCTTGGTTTTTTGTTTTTTGTTTTTTTGTTTTTGTTTTTTGGCTTGTGGAGTTGCTTTCTCGCCACGTTTTCTCATAGTCTCTGCTCCAGTTGTCCGTGGGAAGAGCTCCAGTGCGCTTGTCTTTCTCTAGGAACACCGTCCCTATAAGGTTAGCACTCACCATGGTAACTTTGACTTAACCTGAATTGCTTCCTAAGAACATGTCTTCAAATACACTAAAGCTAAGAGTTCAACATACCAGGTGCACAGAGGAACACAGTCCAGCTCAGCAGTAAGGCATCTTGGGCACGAGTCATACGTCACGGTTTAAGACAGAGAAAAGTGATTCAGGTATCAGATGTTATAAAGTAAAAACTGCCAGAATAGCTCCCCATCCCTTATAACACATGCCTAAAGCACTTTATATGTAGTTTTTTAATCTGTAAAGTTGCTGTAATAAAGTAAATTCTTTAAATAATATTATACATACATGGTTTGAATGAGAAGTGTCTCACAAAGGCTCAGGTACCTGAGCCCTTGGTCTTCTGTTGCTGGTGCCATTTGGGGGGGTTACGGAACCTTTAGGAGGTGCGGTCTTGTTCATGGAAGTATGTCACCTCACTGGGGGTGGGCTTTGAGAGCTTACAGTCTCATCTGTCTCACTTTTAGTCAGCTTGTAAGGCTTCCTTTGTACCAGTTGAGACATGATTCTGGTCATGGTATTTTATCACGGCAATAGGAAAATAGCTCTGTGAACGTGCATGCCAGGGAGTGTGTGTGTGTGTGTGTGTGAGAGAGAGAGAGAGAGAGAGAGAGAGAGAGAGAGAGAGAGAGAAGGGGGGGAAGGAGGGAGTTAATAACAGCTATGAGGTTGTGTCTCCCGAACACTTGCAGAACCATTGACCCAAGGAAGCCAGAGGCCATGTTCTATGATACTTCACTTAGGTGCAGCCCAGCCCTCATTTTCTACTACATGGTATTCCTCCAAATAATGTCCTTACATCCTTAATTCTGACACTGGGACTGAGGGCTGTACCCTGACTAACAGAAGTGATAGTGGTGCTGGGTCTAGGAGCAGTTGCGGGAAACAATCTGCAGGATGAGGCTGAGGATTGGCTGGACCAAAGCTCAGTAAGCGAAAATGACATCATCTAGTGGTGGAGAAAATGCATCCCTTGGGACCAACCAAGTCTTTATTTGTTAAAAATTCATATTTATTGTATTGGCTACTTTATGGTTGCTATGATAAGATACCCAAGAAAAACAGAGGGTTATTAAAATGAGAGAGGCTGTTTATTTTGTCTCCTGTTCTGAGGTATTACTCCATCAGACTGAGGAGGACTTGACGAGCAGAGAAGCTCATGTCAGGGTCTCTGACGAGCAGAGTCAGAGATGACTGAACTCACTTCGGTTTCACTTCTTCTCCTCTTTTAGTGCAGGTCCAAGGCTGTAGGATGGTGCTGCTCATCTTCCGTGTGAGTTTCCTGTTAGTTCTCTCTGTAAATACCCTTGTAGCCTCAGCCACAGTTGAACCCAGCAGTCGTATGACAGTGAAGTCTGGCTGTCACACTCGGAAAGCTCTGGGTGAAGAAACAAACTCAACATTATTAGAGGTCATTGGCTCTGAGAGGAAGAACAGAGGGGGGAGAGAGGAGAAGGAATGGAGAGAGGGAAGAGAAAGGAAGGGGGGAAAAGGAAGACAGGCTGCTTCTATAGAATAGCAACAAAGTGTAAGCCAAGCATTGAGACTCGCCTAGTATTTACTCCCACACTATGGCAATAGCCAGGAATCTGTAGCACCCTGGACTAGGGCAGTTGGAGTAGCAAGTTTTCTAGTCCCCCACTCACCTGGACCTGCCAAGGTTAGAGTTTGAGGGTGAAGGGGAAATGGGGTGGCTGATGGAGTGGGAAATGCTGCATCAGCATTCATTTCATGAACCCTCGCTCATCCCCTCAGAGGGAAGACCCAAGAGGCCCATATGCATATTGCTTCACAACCTTGTGTGAAGGAGGTCTGTGCAGTATGAAGATGGATGGCTGCACAGGTAGTGAGGTGTCCCATGGACCTCTAAATACAGTAAAGGCCTCAGAGCCTCAAATGCTGGTCTAGTATGCAAACTTCCTGAAATTCAGGCTGAAATTTCTAAGCCTGTATTATCACTTAAGAGGTTTCCTCTCCGCCCTCTGCCCCTTTCTATAGCATCAGGCTTGCGTTTCCTGTTGATGTCCTTTAGGCCTGCTGGTATATTCTCTAACAAAACCCTCATGTGCGCAGTTCTGCTTTGGAAAATGCTTTTCAACAGACTCAGATTAACCTGGCATATTAGAATTGCTTTGGTGTTTACCCATGCTCCTGGAATATTACAACCAGAATGCTTGTAGATATGTGTATACACATGTGTGTCTGGTTAGCAACATATGGCATATTAAGATGAGCATATGTGGCAATGTTTTAGGTCTTTGTTGTTGTTGTTGTTGTTGTTGTTGTTTTAAAATTCATCTAGAACCTAAGGGTCAGGGTGGTTAAGACTAATGTCAGTTTTCTCAGATCACATGAAGGTTTTAGAAGGAATGAAAGGGAATCCTTACAGATAAAGGTAAATTAAAATGTTAAAACATTTATTAACAGGGAACAGCAGAACATACATAAAGTTTCAATTTTACAAGGATTAATATTCTTTAAATTTTTCACAAAATGAGTTTATGCATCTTCATGGCCTCATCACAAGCAAGACTCTCCTCCTGACAGACTCAGGATGCTGTCACAGCCTTGTCTTTCCCGTCATTGGGTATCTTGTGGGGACATAGCTTATGTTTCTGTTTCCTTCGACTAGTTCTTCATCTCTCCACTGGGCCTTCCACTGTGGAAGACCACATTGAATATTTCTATAGTCTCCTATATGACTAAAACATTGCCTGCATATGAGGTGATCACATGAATGGTAGAGTGCTTGACTAGGGTGAACGCAGACTTGGATTCGGTACACTGTACCATCCCAAAAATGTTGGAGAGCAAACAGAAGTGAAAACATCACCTATCTGAATGCTTGGAGTATGAGATGCACTGAGGAGGTTTTGGTCTATATGGCAGCAGGCCAGGGACCTGTGACAACTTGTCAGTGACATATATTCTATCCACATGCTTAGCAGTCTTGCCTGCTTTAAGGACTTCCTTGGACCCAGATGGAATCTGGGTCACATTGCAAGTTCATGATTGCCCTGAGTTTTTACACTGATGCATAATTCTCCAAGAATTTCAAGATTATGGAACCAGTTTTCACAGCAGGAACAGAATGTTTGTCAATATGTCAATTTTCTAGAATAGCATATAATCAATAGTGTAAAGTAGCCAGCTCATTGGCAGTTCACGTGCTACTTATCTATTTTAATTATAGGAGGAAGGGATCATTGTGTTTCTGACTGTAAACACAATAGCCAGGCTGAAATAGCATAAGGGGGGGAAACTTATCTTGGCTCATAGTTTTAGAGGGTTTCGGCTCATCATGGCCGGGAAGGGATCTTGGAATAGGCCAGGCCGTGGCTGCAGGAGTGCTGCAGAAGTAATCACTTCACAGTGAGTCAATAAGCAGAGGGCCTCTCTCTCCATCTAGAACCCATCTTCTAAAGCATTCACATGCTCCCCAAACAGCAGTACCCTCCAAAAGCAAGTACTCAAAAACATGTCTTTGTAGGCAACATTTCAATTCCATCCATAACAGGTACATAGCTAGGCAACATTTTCCACTGAGCCCTGCCATTTACCAAAACTTTTATTCCATCTTTGAGACTTTCACTTCCATCCAAATTTGCAGCCCCAGGCGGGCATGTTGCTGCCACATCTCTTCCATAAGGAATCCCTAGGAAGGTGAGATGTTCAGATTCTAAGGAAATCCAGTGTTACCCCAGGCAGTGACACTAACAGACAATACAGAGAATGGTTGTGAGCAAGGGCACATTGAAGACAAAGTCTGTTGGCCTAGCCAGGGTCATTGAGGTAGATTTCAGTCCTGTGTGTCATCTGCAGGCACCTTTATCTATTAGTCAATCTGAAAAAAAAATTCCTTTATGTGTTCCAGTCTAGATCCAGCAGAAGCTGCCTATTTCACGTTCCATTTTTGAGACCTTTCTTTACCCTTCCCTCCTTCCTCCTTCCCTCTCTCCCTGCCTCCCTCCCTCCCTGCCTCCTCTTCCCCAACTCCTTCTCTTATAGCTCATGATAGTCAGTGAATTTATATTAGAGAAAAGCATCTAAAAATGTGGTGCAGTTTCGGGATTTTACTTACAGGACCCATGTGTTTATATTCACTTAGCCTGTAGATATGCCCCAATCCAAAAAGTGTTTGGCATTCCAGTGAGGGGGTGAAGGGGTGAATGAGCTTTCCTCTAAGCCTGACAATCTGGGTTGGCTCCCCAGTGAACCCACATGGTGTAAAGAGGAAACTAACTCCTGTGACCTGTCCCTTGACCGCCACATGAACACACTAAGCAAACAAGCAATACATACATACATATGTATATATATGTGTGTATATATATGTATGTATGTATGTGTATATATACATATGCATATACATATATACAATTTTTAAAAGCCTCTGGTCATAGTATAGTCTCTTGTTGGATGCTACTCTGCCCTGAAGGTTGGGCAGGAAGACTGTAGAATCTTCCTGCCTCTGAGGGTGCCTTGCTTTCTGCTTGGCTGAATGCGGTTCAAGTTTGGGGGCCTGGTGACTAATTCTGCACAGATGTCAAGCTGACTTAAGTGACTCAGGCAGAGAGGACCTGAAGGACTTAAGACACAAAATAGCTAAATTTTAATGAAGGAAGAGATCCCCCCAGGATTTGCAGCCTGCAACATTTTTTCACTACTGTGGCCAAATAAACTGTTGCTGCTTTAAACCTCTGGCAAATTTGTTACCATGTTGACACACATTAGGCTAAATCTTGGGGATTTGTTTCCAAATCCCCAGCGTTCTTCTTATAAAACAGGTAAGTGTAAAATCTCATTGTCTTTTCTTCCGGCGGAGGAATTGTATACTGATAACAAAAGAACCTCTAATGTCAAATGTGGGAAACTGAAGATAAACAAATGCTACGTGAAGGTAATTTGACTGGCATCCACATTACCTATTTCAAAGCATGGTCTGACCTAGGCTGGTCAGTTCGCTTACACAGAGGTAGCTGTAAAATACGGAGACTCAGCAACCTAAAGGCAGGATATATCAAGTAAGTTCACATTAAGAAACAAAACATAAACAGAGCAAAAGGCAAACAGAATACTAGACCCTTGAGGCTAGAGAGATTGTTCGGTGGTTCAGAGCACTCACAGAGGCCTCAGGTTTGATTTCCACACCCACACGGATGCTCACGATCATCTCTAACTCCAGTTCCAGGGGACCCAGTGCCCTCGTCTGACCTCTGCAGGCATTGCACGCACATGGTGCACATCTGTACATACAGGCAGAGGTACTCATAGGCATATAATAACATGAATAAATCTTAAAAAATAAACAAATGAGCAAACAACAACAACAACAACAATATCTTTGGGACAGAAGACATGCTCAGCAGTTCAGGGTGGTAGCCTTGCAGAGAACCCCTGTTTGCTGCCTAGTACCCATGTGGGGTGGCTCACAATCACCTCTAACTCTAGCTCCAGGGGATCTGGAGCCCTTTTCTAGTCTTTAAAGATGTCTATACACTTGTATAGTATGTATGTGCACACACAAATGCACACATGCGCACACAGAGCCACATATATGCACACATATTTTTAAATACTCAAAAATCCTGAAAAGGCATACATACTCATCATACATATATATGTCTCTCTCTCTCTCTCTCTCTCTCTCTCTCTCTCTCTCTCCTTCTGAAGGAGGGTGAATTCCATGAATGAGATAGAAAGGTATTTGAACATAAAAAAGAAGATTTATAAAAATAAGCAGCTAAGGAAAATAAAAAAAGTTCTAGGATGCATGATCCAGATCAACTGGAAAAATTGTATCCATATACCCAGTGTGTACTTAAAGTATTTTGAACTGAGCTGTTCCTTCCTAACATCAGGAGATCTCATACCATTTGGATTTTTAAAAAGTAATAATGACTTTTCACTTTGGTTTTTTAAAAATTTATGTATATTGTATGTGTTTGTGGGAAGGTATGCCACATTGTGCAAGTGCCCTCAGAGGCCCTCAGAAGACGGAGTCAGAAACCCTGGGGCTGAGGTTCCAGGTGGCCGTGAGCTGGCCAGCATGGGTGCCGAGAATGGAGAGAGGCTTATGCAGGAAACTCTTAACTGATGAGCCATCTCTCCAGCCTCCTCACTTTGTTTTTTGTAGTGAATATGCATGTGTTTTTTTGTTTTTAATCCTAACTGTGGGATGTGAAACACACTTGTGTGAGAGTTTGCGGTGTTTTCCCCTCCCCCTCCCCCTCCCCCTCCCCCTTCCCCCCCTGCTGGAAACAGACGTGTGAGAGAACAGATGACCTTTGTCCACTAGAAGCAGGGTCTTTGCCAACTGATAAACATCCTAGTATGGACTGTCAGTGGAGATATATATATATATATATATATATGAAACAAACAAGAGGCGGGGATTTTTGGTCTTGACATCATTTCCTATGATTTGGCTGTTCATAGCTCACTCCCCTTTGAGGCGCTGCTAGAGAGACCCGCTCCAGCGAATGTTTTGAGGTTCCCACTGCTGCTCCAGGTTCCGGTGGCTGCAGTTGCAGTCACCTTTGCTGAATTGCTGGTTTGCTATTTAATGGTTCTGCTGGAGTCTTGACAATGAAGAATGGAATTACTCTAAGGAACTGAGTCTAAAGTGGTCTGCTTCTCCTGTTCCGGTTAACCTCTTTTCTGTCCTATCTAGGATAGGTGGGGCGGAAAGGAGGTAAAAGCATTAAAGAACCCCAAAAAAGTGAGGCTTGTAAAAGGTCAAAGCCTACAGTTTCTGGCAATGGAAGCGCATCTTCCTAATCCACACAACACCACAGTCCCCTGTGAATGGTGAAGATGCCTGGTATGTGTTGCTTCATGCAGCACTTCCCAAACTGTGTTGCTCATAGAGGCCAAGGCACGGATAGGCTGAGCCTCACTCCAGGGTATGGGTAGGCTGAGCCCCACTCTAGGGCATGGCACAGCTGAACCCCACTCCAGGGTATGGGTAGGCTGAACCCCACTCCAGGGCACAGCTAGGCTGAGCCCCACTTCAGGGCACGACTAGGCTGAGCCCCACTCCAGGGCATGGCTAGGCTGAGCCCCACTCCAGGGCATGGCTCGGCTGAACCCCACTCCAGAGCATGGCACAGCTGAACCCCACTCCAGGGCACGGCTAGGCTGAGCCCCACTCCAGGGCACAGCTAGGCTGAGCCCCACTCCAGGGCATGGCTTGGCTGAACCCCACTCCAGGGCATGGCTCGGCTGAACCCCACTCCAGGGCACGGGTAGGCTGAGCTCCATCCCAGGGCATGGCTCGGCTGAACCCCACCCCAGGGTATGGCACAGCTGAACCCCATTCCAGGGCACAGCTAGGCTGAGCTCCACCCCAGTCTATGTGTGAGCTCCCTTTTCAGCACCCCCCACTCTACCCAATGGACATGATCTTGATGATGATTTGCCAATCCAATTTCCTTCTCAGAAAAAAACCTCTCCATTTCTTATACAATTATGTCTCCATTATATAATCAGACTTTATGTTTCAGAGGATAGAAAAGAAATGTAGCAAAACAAGATGCAGTATTTTCCTGATTTTTTCAGATATTTTTAAATTAAATTTTAATTGAGACTCATAGATTATATAGTGAGTCTATATATTTTATGATAGTTTATGTTGTTTTCCTATATCTACATTACAGTGCAAAATTAGATGAAAATTAAAGGAAATTTAAAATACTGGAGAGAGTTTACAGAGAAATAAAGTGAAAGCTTAATTTTACCACTCTCAAGTTTTGTTTATTTTCTTTCAATATTATCCACCAAAAATGTACCTTGCATAGTTATGCAAAGTTAGGTGAAATTTACATTAAATTTAGGATTAGAATATTATTCATTTAAAATTATTTTGATTGGTTCATAATGATACTAATACTTATCTCTAATAAAAATTTTATAATATATTTAAAGGAAATTATTTGCATAGAATTGAATAGAAGTTAAGAAAAACCAAATATTTTAATGTCTACTTAATAACTAAAGTACAAATTAATTTAAAAATAGTGTCATGAAATATAAATGAGTATTATTATAACTTGAAATTATTCCCAGATGCTCAGCGGTAATAAAAAGAGTAATGAATGGAGATAAAATGACTGAGTTACAAAAACTTAGCTTGAAGAAAATAAGTAGAGATATTATAGGAAGAAAAAAAAATGATTTCTAGTTTCTCTGAAAGCAAACAGCTCTGAAAAATAACAGTGGAAATATGGACAAGGACACAGGCAAGGATTTCAAAGACAACCACAAATTCAACACCTGACAAATACATTTATTAAATGTCTAGAAACACAAAATATTTCATTGATTTTTTAAAAATTTTTTATTAATTTATTCTTGTTACATCTCAGTGGTTATCCCATCCCTTGTATCCTCCCATTCTTCCCTCCCTCCCATTTTCCCCTTATTCCCCTCCCCTATGACTGTGACTGAGGAGGACTTCCTCCCCCTGTATATGCTCATAGGGTATCAAGTCTCTTCTTGGTGACCTGCTATCCTTCCTCTGAGTGCCACCAGGCCTCCCCATCCAGGGGACATGGTCAAATATGAGGCACCAGAGTTTGTGTGAAAGTCATATCCCACTCTCCACTCAACTGTGGAGAATGTTCTGCCCATTGGCTAGATCTGGGTAGGGGTCTAAAGTTTACCGCCCAGGAAACTGGGACAGAGGGGAGGACACCCTATTGGGACTGTAGATGAGAGAAGCATGGGAGAATAGCAAAGTAGAAGGATCCAGAGGGTCCTAGAAACCTACAAGTAGAACATTATGATAGGCAGAATTGGGCCCAGGGGTCCCGCTCAAACTAAGGCACCAGCCAAGAACAATTCATTGATATTTTTAAAATTAAGAAGCTTACATTGATTATAGCATTGTATTTTAATTTTTTAAATTTTGTATCTTTTTGTGTGTGTGTGTGTGTGTGTGTGTGTGTGTGTGTGTGTGTGTGTGT
>OU015749.1:1434035-1457760 GCA_907169655.1 Acomys percivali | reverse complement strand
GAGAGAGAGAGAGAGAGAGAAACACATTCTTTAACTTAGAAACAAAACAAATATTTTTTTATTTTAAAAAAGATGTTAGATTTTCTACTAGAGGCATAAAGAAAAATAAGTATTACATAATCTAAGACCTCCTAAAGCAGTTTATGGTACAGTCAATAATAAGTTCAACTTTTAAATCCACTTTTAACCATGGTTCATCTTTTATGATCAGGTTATGTTTTTTGTTGTGCTTCAGTGGATTCGGATCCTAGTTCAAGTGTATGTATGTATGTATGTATGTATGTATGTGTATGTATGTATATACATACATACATATATATATGCCACATGCCCTGTATTCTTCTACCGTTATGCTAAGTTATCCAAATTTCAAAATTCAGTACTTCAAATAGATTGACTAAACACAGCAAAAAAAATAACTAAAAGTGTTATATTTTTGTTTTCAGCTTTAATTTTTCTTCTAATTTCTTAATTAGCTCCCACTGCATTAGGCTTCCTTATGGTATTTTCAAAAAAGTTTTACACTGATTCCTTCCTGTATCCCTTGTGCACAGCCTCCTTTCCCCTTCAGGCCATGGTCACATGTGTCCCATTGCTCCTAACGCACCATGCCAGCTCTTTTTCCTCTCTCTCAGGACCTCTCCTTACGGGTGCTTGTACCGCTCACCCACAGCACTTAGAAGTATCTCTGGGAACTGTATTTGCATGGTCACCATGGGTAGAAATGCTTGGGGTATGTGCACATTGTTTCCCTGTGCAAAATCATCCATGAAAATAAAATGTATTCAGCAAAAATGCTGAGCATTGTAAGACGTGTAAGCCCGGAATGACCACTCTACAGTTATATGTAATATCATGACATAAAATTAATCCTAATGTGTTTGGATGGAAATTTATTTATTTATTTAGCATCTGGAGAGCTGACTGAAGAACAGTCAGAGGGATTGGGTTCAGTTTCCAGCACCCACATCAGCCTGCTCATGAACAGCCATCAATCCAGCTTCAGGGGATCCATTGGCACCCTGTTTTCCCTCCACGTGCACCCTGCACTCCTGTGAACATATTTGTTCCCCACTGTAGACACATAATTAATAATAAGAATAAAAACACTTTAAAATATTTATTTTATTTGTACTTACACATTTCTCTATGTAGGTTTGTGCATGGGGATGCAGATGTCCTCAAAAGCCATAGGAAAGTGACCTGGATCCACAGGTAGTCCTGAGCCACTATTGATGTGTGCTTGGAATGGAACTGAAGTTCTCCAAAACAGCAGTAAATGCCCTAAATCACTGAGCTGTCTCTTCTGGCCCATAAAGCTGTTGTCTTATTTTTGTTGTGTGTGCACACAAATGTGTGAGTTCCTGCATGTGCAGCTCCATCTCCGTGTGTGTTTATGCTGGTGCCATGCCAGTGTGTACGGGAACAGAAGGCAACCTCCGACGTCATCCTCAGGGGGCACTATCTACAACTTTTGTGACAAGGTTTCTCACTGGATTGATGTTCAGAAGTTCACAAGGCTGACTGGGCACTGAGTCCCCGGGATCTTGCTGTGTTTCCCTTCCCAGTGCTGGGAGGAAAGGTGGTCACTATCTTATTAGGAACTGTGACATGATTTCTGGGGATCAAACTCAAGTCTGCACGCTTGCAAAGCAGACACTCAACCTACCAAGTCATCCCCCAGGCCCACAGAGGACATTTTTTACTGAATATTAGTCTTAGAAATCTACCTCTTCCAGTGGGTACACTGGCTTCTGGTTTGGAGAATAAAAACTCAGTATTTCAGATTTATTTTATGAAAAACCAGGTGGGTGAAATCAACAAGGCTAATTTCTGGATAGTGTACATGTTTAGTTTTCAGGATGTATACAAATTATTCTTGGTATTTAGAGGGATGTTAGAGTACAGTAAAGCAGCTGAAAGTAGCATGCCAACTATTGGGGAAATATAGTGAGTATTTACACACATTTTCTAAAAGTACAATCTGTGTCTGCTCATAGATTTCAGTACTATTATTTAATTTAGGACCCACCATGTTTGGAAGAATAGCCTGTGTGGAGCATCGTGGCACATAGAGCTAAGTTGGGCTTGGTGGCACATTCCTTTAATCTCAGCACTAGGGAGGCAGAGGGAGGCAGATCTCTGAATTCCAGACCAGCCAGGGCTATACTGCAAGGCAAGATGCTGTGTTAAACAAAACAGGACAAGGCTAGACAGGACAAGGTTAGAACTTCCTAATGGTGGTTTAAAATTCTTTAGTATTACATACTCAACATCTATGTTGGACTTAAATCTCATGCCCCGCCTGTCTCTTCCATAGTCCTGTAGTTTATTCTGGCCCACTGTAATATTGGTGAGTATAGGACAGCCTAGGGGCTGGAAACATGGCCCAGTGGTTTACAGGACTTGGTGCTCTTTTAAAAGACTGGAGTCCAATCCCAGTACCTATGTCAGGCAGTTCACAACTACCTATGACTCAATCCTGAGAATTCACTGCCTCTGGCCTCCATGTGCATTAGCAATCCCATGCCCATATCACCCAGCACTCACACACACACACACACATGATTAGAAACAAAATACATCTTTAAAATTAGACATTCATATTTCAACATAAATGCCTGTGGTCAAATGACAGGACTTAATAGGTATCTTTAAATTTCAACATCAGTGAACTTTCAATATGAATGAAACTGTATAAAGCATTATGGGGGTGAATTGGAAGATATCTCACTGGCTGCTCATGTAGAGGACTTAGGTTCAGTTCCCACAGTTTCTAGCACATACAGCTGGTAGTAGTTCACAACTGCCTGTGATTCAGTCTTTGGGGGTCTCCTGACCTTCATAGTCACACACACACACACACACACACACACACACACACACACACACACACAGAGAGAGAGAGAGAGAGAGAGAGACAGAGAGAGAGACAGAGAGAGAGACAGAGAGAGAGAGACAGAGAGAGAGATATGGACAGAGACAGAGAGACAGAGAGATGGACAGGAAGAGAGAGAGAGAGAGGGAGAGAGAGAGAGAGAGAGAGAGAGAGAGAGAGAGAGAGAGAGAGAGAATCATTCTGGAGCCTGGCAAACCTGAAGTTTCTAGGCAATGCCTTTGGCTCTCGCAAGCTCCCGAGTCACAGGCACCTTTCGCTATTGGTAAAGAAATTTAGATCACATTTTGGTGGATTCACCTTTGTCTGGCAGAGGGCATGCAGTCCCTGTCCATCCATTGTGTGACATCCTTCACTGCTCCAAACACTTGGAATGTTGGCCGGTGGGCAGAGCTGTGGGAGAAGTCATGCAGTGTGCAAGGCTGGGGTTGCAGAAGTGAGTCCTAGAGTCTCCAGGCACATTCAGTACCAGATGCCAACAGCAGATTGGCTTGTGACTGCGGTGAGCAGAAGCAGCCTGCCCCATTATTCCTCGACACTGTCACCAAATGAGATTCTCCTAGCCAGAAAATGACATTTTCTTATCTATTATTTTTTTGGAACCAATTCTTCAGCTCTCATTTTCTCTCACTTTAAAAAATATTTGTGACTTTTTGTTATTAAATAAAATCAATTATATATGCACATGTAGGTGTTAAGTGCAAGTAAAGCATACTATTCAGAAAGGAGACCAAGAAAGCATCGTGTTACATGATAAAGAATAGTGGAATGAAGGCAAAAGGACATATGAGTCATGAGGGAAGATATTAAGCTCTGGGCTTCTAGTTTCAACTCTGGAGAAAGGCCGCATGTCTTATTTTCATTTGTATGACCCTCTAATTTAATTAGCACTGCCTGCATGAATGTGGGTGGGGGGTTATTTAGTAGAGCATGGGAAACTTACCGGTGGCTACATCGCTAAAGAAGATTACAGCCCCTCGGCCACCACTGTCAGTAATGTATCAAGAGAGGCTTGGACCTCATGGGTCCTTCCATCCTTACCCCTGACTCCACACCACCAACTCCTCCGCTCACAATAAAATATTGGTGTGCCTGTCTTGTGTAGGTCTAGTACAGATCGCCATATCTGCTGTGAGTTTCTAAGCCCAGTGGCCACACGATAAAAATAGGAAGGGGCATTCTGGGAAGTACAAGAATCAGGAAGTGAGAAGGAAGTAAAAAAATGATTAAATTCAATATATATATATACATATATATATATGTATGAGATTATCACAGAATAAAAACTGAAAACTTCGCAAGTGTGTGGACGTGGGCACACAGACAGATGTGAGCATGTACGGAGGCAATAGATTACCTTCAGGTGTATTTCTTTGGTTTATCTTAATTTTAAATTTTCAGATGTTTTACTTTATTTTATGTGGATGAGTGTTTTGCCTGAACGCACCTGTACTGTGTTTGTGCCTGCTGCCTGAAGAGTCCTGACGAGGCCACGGATGCCCTGGAAGTGACGTTATAAGTCACTGTAGGTGAACTACACCCAGATCCTCTGCAGAAGCAGTAAGTGCTTTTAGCCACTAGCCATCTTTCCAGCCCCTATCTATTTTATTTTACTGTGTATTTCATTTTGAAACTTTCAAATTGGCTTGGAACTAGAACAGTCCCCTAGGCTGGCTTCCCAGTGAGTCCCTAGGAGTCACTTCTCTGTTCTGCTCTCAAGCCCTGCACTGATAAGGACACGCTACCTACCATGCCTCCCTTTTTTGATGCAAGTACTGGGGACAGAATTCAAGTGAACAAAGAACCTGGTGAGCTGCCTTCCTAATGCTCTGCTCTTTAGCACTGATAAAAGGCAAGCTAAAGCACAGGGTACCCTTGGGGATTTATGGACATATTCCTTAAAGGAGTTTTCCCCTATCATTTTGTAGTGAATCAATAGACCACTCAGGGGCCAGTCAGCAGAAAAGATGTTTGGAGGTGAACCATTAGGAAATATTTGAGTGGGTTACCAATAGTTTGTTACTGAATAAAACATAGTCAAAATTATGGGTTAAAATTGATGTCCTTTGCTGAACTATTTAAAGCTATTCACCTCTCAATATGCTGACCAGGCAAGATTGCAATGTTGTAGTTGAAGATGGAAATGGATTTCAGAGGAAAGTCTTTCTGTTAAACTGATATAATCGGTCTTTGACAAAAGGATACACACTAATAGATTGCTCCTCATCTTTCAGAATTGATATAAACTATTTATAGAAGTAGGAAAGCGGAGCTACTAAAATTTAAATCTTTAGCTGTGACCTTGACTTGAATTTAAGGAGTATTTATCCGGTTAGTAATACAGCCTTTCCAGGTAGTGGTAATGTCAAGTTAATCATGCCTAAATGAGATCTGTGTTCTATTCCCCAAATCTCCCTAGCTTGTAGGAGTCAACTTTATTGCTTTCTTTCCCCTGGCATCTGTCAAGGCATCTATCAAACCTTACAAGCTATCCTTTAAAAGTAACATCTCCACCTAACTCATTAACACTTCCTGGCCAGCATCAGTCACCCAGCTTATGGTTGCATTGTTGATCCATGTGGTCCTTCTGTATAAACTGTCAGATTGAGAGCTACAGTATTTCCAGGAACATCAGAAACACAACAAAGGAAGGTGGCATGATCTCTTGTAAGGAAAAGGAATAAAAGGGAACTTAAGAAAAAACTTGTTATTATTGCTATTCAGTATTTGCATGGGCTTTTAAAAATATTTCATTATGTTTCTTTTTAACATATACGTTTATATTATTACCCATGAATAAAATAAACTACATACAGCAGGAAGAACTACAAGACAATCATGAGTTATATAAATAATACATTCATAGTGACTTGGCTATTTGTATTTGTCAAACTTAAGTAAACATCTTTCCTATTTTGTTGGGTCTAAATTTCTGAGTGACAATCAATATCTAATATATCTCATCTCTATTAACTTAAATCATCTATCTTTACCTAAAAAGATCTCCTAACCAACTAAACTTGATTGTAGGACTAAACTATCTGGTCTTAAAACTTTCTTTTCTTTTTGTCTCATAGTGGTTATATTTCTTCATCTGTACTTCATCCTTCTAAACAAGCACTGAGCTCTTTTTTTATGTAACAGAAATGATTTCAGAAGCTCCAACTAAACTTCAAATAAAATAGAAAAATATCTCTACCTTCAAAGAACTTATACTCTGCATTAAAGTCCATGCATCCTGGTTAGGTCTTTGTCACTACACAGATGTGGCATGGTCATTCCTTGTCACTGATCACTGATATAATGCTTCTTTCAGTATGTTTTGTGTCAACCATATAGAGATCAATAGCTATAGATTCCTGTGTCATAGCTGACATCTAGATGTCTTATGACTCCCATCGCTGTGTTTTGCGTGTGTGTGTGTGTGTGTGTGTGTGTGTGTGTGTGTGTGTGTTTCTGTTAACCTGCATTTAACACACCCTATGTGGTATTTCTTTGTAGTTAATAACTGCACACAAAGCAGCTATTCATCAATTAATACCTTGTATGTTTCTCAAAATGGTAAATATTTAATAATTTATTGAGATAGGGTTTGTCTGTGTAACCATGGCTGTTCTGGAATTCCTCTGTAGACCAGGCTGGCCTTGAACTCAGAGATCTGCCTGACTCTGCCTCCTCCCAAATGCTGGTATTAAAGATGTGTGCCACTATCACCCGGCACATTAATAAATCTTAATTAGCCAATAGAAGGATGAATAGGTTGGTGATTTTGTGGATAGTTAGGACAAAGTGACTGGATTATTTCCTTTCAAATGTCAGATCATGATAAGTAAGAATCTCACAATTCAGGGATGAGTGAGAGAAGGAGTGATGTCAGAGTAGGACTTGCCTCACCAGAGAGATCAGGGCCAAGGCCAGCATAACCGTTACAGGTCCAGAATCAAGCAGACTGGGAATTCTTTGTGATCGAGTGATAGGAGTATTGGTTATGAGGTGGGTCATGCAGATGTGTTGAAGGCTAGGAGGGAGCAGCATAAAGCCTTGTAACCTTAGAGCACGGTAGGCAGCCACCAGGCCTCTGCAGCCAGCTCATTTTGAGAGAGATTTCTCCATGAATAGGCAGTGTGGCCTGCCAAAAAAAAAAAACGTGGCGCCCACCCAAAGGGCAAAGCAAAGCAAAGTCAGCCAGATCCTGGCCCAGGCTAAGATCTATCTTCCAGCTCATCACAGAGGAAGGCTTGCAGAAAAAAGTTTGGTATAAGCAAGAGTGCAGCTGTGTGAAATGCATTGTGTCCTTTGCTACCATGTCTTTATCTTCTTTTTTAAAAGCTGGTTAAGAAGCAGGTGTATAGATCAAACAAAGCCCCATTAGTTTCTTCATAATTTCATGGTTGCTACATGTCAGAGGTGCATACCACTGAAAGCTAATTTTGCTGAACAAACACCCATCAGCAACACTGAACTAGAATAATCCTAACTTGCTCTCCATTTCATCCTGTACCTGGAATGATCCTCAGCTCTGTGTGTTCCGTGGAACAACTGGATCGCTGAGATGTTGTCTTCAGCTGTTACCAGATGCCCCAAATGAAGAAAATGAAGGCAACGCTTGGCCTTGAAGAATACATTGAGTGTCTGGTAACTGATAACACAGTTGACCTATGAATGAGTTGCGCTCTCTGACTGAGTATTATCTGGCCAGAAGACCAATAGTAGTTTAGGAAGTGAGTAAGATTAAAGCCTATGCCACAGAAGCTTTAAAATATAGAGACATGTTAATATGGCCCAGGAAAAAACAAAACTGATCAGAAAATATCACTTATTTTGGTATACTTCAGATTGAAATTGTTAACATGTTTTAACATGGTAATACTTTACTAATATACTTCATGAATATTTACTATTTTAAACAAATTGTCATAATTTGTTTGTTTTGAGGTGGCATCTTACTATATATCCCTGGCTGGCTTGGTGTTTACTATATAGACCAGGCTGGCTTTGAACTCACAGACCTCCACTTGCCTCTCCCACCCAAGTGCTGGGGCTACAGGCATGTACCACATCATCTCCCAGAATTATTTAAGTAGCAGATTGTGTTTCAGTCTTCTCCACGCAATGAAAATTAATAGAATGACAGCTATCTAGACAATGTTCTAGTGAAATTTAATTGTCAAACTTTGTTTTTTCAGTTTCTTCTGGGCTATCCTTTTTTTTTTTCTTTCCTTGTGCAGCCCTCTCTTCTGGTTTGGGAACAATTGTTTTCTTTTCAATGAGGATCAGTGGCTTAGCATGGGAAGCTCATGTCTGAGTTAAGTCAGCTATAAGCTATGTAAACTGAGCAGAATGTCTTGGGTGTCTTGTTCACCTGTGTATGTTCAACGAAAAATAATCTATATCTACATCCTTAAGTGCAGCAGTACTCTCTGCATTTTCAAGCATGTGCACCAAAAATTCACCACTGACTCTGTCCAGTCCCACTCTTTGATCTGGACACAACTGCCTACTCTTCCATTATAATACTAGAATGCCATATTGCTTTTCAAAAAATTATATCTTTCAGTCACTTGGTGACTTTTCAGGCATGCAAAGTCTTATTGGACCAGGAAGATTTATGGATGTCCCTCAAATAAATTTTTAAAATGTGAGACATTTTTGTAGGGCTTTATGGGTCAAAAGTAAGGGGCCATTTCCATAGTTCACTTCAGGCTCTTTTCAGGAAGAAGAACAAAAATTCATTTTGATATTTTGAATACAGGATTTAAATCTTGTTAGGCTACCCAAGGGACTTATGGGAAAAATAACTTCAAAGTTGAAAGTAATATTTCCCTCAGATTCTTATATAATTTAAAAATTGAAATATATTGAAATGCTAATACCACATGTAAGGAGAAACAAGACAATAATGACCAAACTTTATTTTTAAAAAATCATAACAATTTCATTCTAGGATTTTGGGGAATAAGCTTCAGCTGGGAGGCATGGGACTGGGACTCTGAAAATGAAAACTGAGAGTTCACCAGATGATGTCAGAAAATTGACCACAGCAAAGTAAATCAAAAACTGGAATACAAGTTGCAAAAATATTTTCAGGATGACGAAGAGGAAAACATATGAAAATAAATAGCACAAGGGTAGAAAATACGGGAAAGATAACATGTGCGGAAATATTTTGAAAGTTAAGAAATGCTGACTTGGGGTGTGAGAAATAAAAAGAGAATAAGGGGACCGCAATAACTGAAGAGATGACAGGCAGGAAATTTCTTGAGCCCAACAATATGCGCCATGGAGCAAGTGAGATTGCTCGTTGTGGAAGGCATTAGCAACCGCTGAGTTCTAATTTGGATCCACATGGCTGGAGAAAGGAATCAACTCACACAAGTTGTCCTTTAACTTTACACACCCTCACACACAAACAAGTAATGTGAAATAAGAATAATAATAAACACACACGCAGAGACAGAAAAAGACAGAAACAGAGATGACATAGAATGAAGAGAGACTGAAAAGCAAAATGGAATTAAAATGTAAAGGAGGGCACACATACAAATACCAAAGAGAAACGAAAAGTGAAGAAGGAGGGAGGGAGGGGGAAGGGGAGAGGGAGGGAGGGAGGGAGAGAGACAGAGAGGGAGGGAGGGAGAGACAGAGAGGGAGGGAGGGAGAGAGAGAGAGGAAGGGAGGGAGGGAGGGAGAGAGAAGAGAGGGGGAGAGAGAGAGAGAGAGAGAGAGAGAGAGAGAGAGAGAGAGAGAGACCTAAGGAAATTAAGGTGAACAGACCCTATATACATTACTGTTAAAAGACCACCATGAACTCTGTTGCCTGTACTTTGATCACTTCCCCCTGGCTGGGTGCCTTATTGTGCCTCAGAGGAAGAGGATGCAGGATTAGACTTGATAGGCCCAGGTCAGTTGGTAGGGGAGTGGGGCTCCCTCTCTCTGAGGACTAGGGGAGAGGAAGAGGAAGGAAGATGAAAGGAGGGTAGGGCCAGGAGGGAGCTACAATTGGGATGTAAAGTGAATAAAAATTTAAAAGTAAATTTAAATTAAAAAACCAAAAAGACTACCAATGTGACAGACGGTGCCTTCCTGCCTCATTTACCTGTTGATCTTTTATGACACCTCAATTTGAAACACTGCTTTAGTTTGGATTTTAAATGTTACTCAAAAGCCCATGTATTAAAGACTTTGGTACCCCAGCACCAAGTGCTTCAGTTTGTGTTCCTCCTTAGAACAAGACAGCTCCCAGGGCACCTTTGAAGAAAGATTCCAATCCTAATTGGTCCAGCATTTCAGACTGTCCCACACAGGACTCTAATTAAGCCTGGAATTTCTCAACATTGGGAAAGTGGACCACAAATGCTATTCCTAGCTTTTTAAAGCATTTTCCAAATTTTATTTGGGACCCTACAAAGGTATTATTTGTCCCAAATTAGCCAAAAGAAACCATTAAAGAACAAAGCCCCATTTCCTTTAAGTGAGGTTGGGTAGGTTTTTGGTTGCTTTCTTGGGCTATAGAGGGTTATTTTCAATGGGAATCGGTTACAGGTTATTATTGGTCTTATCTATAGAGAAAACAAAGTTGGACTTTGTGATGTCTCTCTTTCCCCTTATCTTCCATTCTTAGGTTTGGTGATAGGAGTTGAAAAGAAAGAAGGGGTAATATAGAAATATATAGGGAATATAGAACAAAAAATAGATTGGTCAATCTACTCCTCAACTTAATGCCTCAATTGTCACTCACAAGGTTATTTTTAATTCACTGGTATAGATTTTTGTATATAGATGCAAAATAAGTTTAATTTTAGATACAGTGGTATAGAATTCAAATGGAAGGTTATTCCACACACACATTATATATATTTCTACTTTAATATGAAGTATTGTATCCATATAACTCAATTATAATAGAAGGTTTACTTCCAATGCTTTGAAAGTGCTATTGCAGGCTGTTTAAGATAAATGAGTTATACAAGTTAATTGTTGGTTGATCAAATCATGTCATATCAATTACTAGACTATTTTTATCACAAGAATATACATCTTAGGTGCAACAGATAGATATGATTCTATAGAAAGATAAGGTAAAATAGTTAGATAAGGTCTTCAAAAACCTCGGAGACATATGGAATATGGCATTCAAAAATGTTTTTATTATTTTAAAGATTCACTGACAATGAGACAGGTTAAATCCCAGCACCACCCAGCCTACCTCAAAGAGGATAATGAGCATCAAAGAACCTCCTTATGGAGATGGCTTCAAATGTGGTAAACAAGCCACTGGGCAAAATGTCCTCATTTCTACCACAGCCAGAATTCTGCCTAAAAAAGGGCAAGCTTGGATGTAGGCAGAGTCAATGGCCAAACTCTGCCTAGACAGGGTAAGCAAGTCCTCAATAGCTCCTGCCTCACAAATATGTCTGTTAGATATATTGGGCCAGAAGGCTGAAGATGATGTTACAACATTATAGAGAGTTTTGGGTGACTATTCAGGTAGAACACTGTCTCTGTCATCTCATCTGGAAAGCTACTAACCTGCACTCCTGGTATACCCAGGTAATCAATTTTATTCCTTCTCAAGTCTCTAATAGGGTTAAAGACCAGATAGTTTAGTTTTATAATGAAGCTTAGTTGTTTAGGGGCTAAGATGCTTTTAGGTCTAGACAGATGTTTTAAGTTGATAATGATTAGATATTGATTTATATTCAGAATTTTAGGTGCACCAAGATAGAAAAGATGTTTTCTTCTGTAGGTACCAAAGAAATGCCATTTTGTATCAAACCTTTCTCTTGTCCTAATGGTAAACTTAACCCTCACTGGAGTTCTCAAAATACCCACAAAAGTCCACCTGGTAAAGGCTCCCAGAAACTTGCACATGGGGCCAGCCAATCAGGTGCAAGTGGGGCAAGACCACAATGTCAAATAGAAAAAAATCTCCCCTTGCAGCTTAGCCCAAGCCCCCCACCTCAACCAGCTTTAAGGTCAACTTCCCTGTAACCCCCTTACCCAATTATGTAATGCCAAGGCTTGGAAAGCACCACTTGCGGTTTTTGCCTTTATAAACCCTGTATCCTAAGGAGTCCTCCAGTTACTGGGGAACTGATGGTCTTTGCTCTGAATCTTGCCCAATAAAAGACCTGTGTATCTTGCATCTGGCTGGTCTCTGGTTGTCTACATGGGTCCCATGACTTGGGCATAGCACTTCAAGGCTGCCAAATACAAATAGGCAAAACAATAAGAATGTAACATCCTGATTGTGTCATGGTTCTTCTTGCTCTAGGTAGTTTAGTGTATATATGTGTAATAATATAAATGTATATGTAAAACTATTTAATAAAAAAAGTGAAAATAAAGACTTCGGTTCCCAGCCAATAGCACAATAGCATGAGTGTGAGAATATGAACATTTTAGAAATGTGGCATAGTGGGAAATCTTCACTGCGTTGGAGGCATGCTTTGGAAAGGAAGGATAACAGGAGCCCACTGTCTTTGTTTAGCGTCAGACTTTGAAGTGAACAGGCTGCCTAGCCACACAACTCAAAAGAAACAGGGTCATCTCATCCTGGATCGAAATCTCCAAAACAATTAGCAAATATAAACATAGTATCTTTATTCATCGATCATCTCAAGTGTTTGTTACAGTAACAGAAAGATAGATAGCACATATATGTTCATTCAGAAACTATAAAAGCGTTTTAACTTAAATTTTCTGAATTTTTATTATATTATATTGTTTTGTTCTTTTGGTACAGGACCTCACTATGTGGCCCTGGCTGACCTGGAAGTTGCTGTGTAGACCAGGCAGGCCATGAAGTGTATGCTGGCTCTTTATTGCCCCCAATTCCAATTAATCTTATAAGTGAAACTTTGATATTTGAAATATAAATACTTTATAAGAAAGCAAAATATAGTCATTCTGCATTCATAAATATGGATGTAAAGAAACTAGATAATATAAAAATAAATAACTATTATTGTTAATTATCTGTATTATCAGTATTATCAGTGGGCCCAGCTAGTAATCAATTAAGACACAGACACTTGTTATATTTTAAAATAGCCTCAGTTAACCTGGGGCAAGGCAGATATCAATCCTCTAAACTACCTCCCATAGTGGGGCAGGTATGGGATCCCTGCCTCAATCCCATGCAGTCTGCTTCCAATAACTTCTATCAAGCTCCCTCCCATCTATAATCCCAAATACTTGCTAATGTTCTTCATCTGGGCTGGATTCTCCATCCATGGTGGCCATGTGCTTCTCCTCCGTCTAACCCATGGTGGCCTTCCTCTCTTCCCTTCAGATCTCTCTCCTTCCTCCACGTGGCAGTCTTTCTTCTTCCCAGAATTCCTCTCTCTCTCCTAGCCTCACCTATCTCCTGCCCTGCCCAGGTGGGATGGCTTTTTATTAAGCAAAAGGTGGGTCACAGAGACAATAAGCAGTAATTAGCATCAAAATACATCAGACCAAGAAGAGACTTGATACCCTATGAGCATATACAGGGGGAGGAGGTCTCCCTCAATCACAGTCATAGGGGAGGGGAATAGGGGGAAAGCAGGAGGGAGGGAGGAATGGGAGGATCCAAGGGATGGGATAACTATTGAGATGTAAAATGAATGAATTAATAAAATATAAAAAAAATACATCAGACCATCCCCCAACAAACTATGGTGGAGGGGCAGTAGAAACATATATGAGAATAATTTTCTTTGTAATTCACTTTACTTAGTTTTTTTCTTATTTAAGCAGAAGCAACTTCAGATTTAAATTCTCTACTTCTTATACACTGTGTCTTCCATCCCTGTCTGACTGTTGTATGAGTCTGTACTTGTGCCTAACTGAAGCTGTCTTGTGAATCTGTTTGTCCCTGTGTCCGTCTGTGTTACCCCTGTGTGTGTCTGCCTCTTTCTGAGCTGTTGCAATCTGACAGTTGTATGGGCTTGTGTGTCCGACTCTAGCAAAGGCCTTGCTTTGGATATATTATACAACACAGAAAACATTACATGAGGGAAAGAAATTAGGCATTTTTACAGAAATATTTAACAGAGTTTTACAAGGGAGTAAGTTACTGGCTCCAGTTGATCCAAGAAGACCCAGACAAAAAACATCACTGCTTAGTAACCAATATCCATAAGTGGTTGCTTTCAACGTGTATGGTAGATTTTAGGAAGTTGCTTTCAACTTCTGTATTTGCTGTTTTCAGGAAATAATATACAGGCATTACTCTGGGTCAGGTGTCTGGACGAGTATATAACTTAAGATCACAGCTATTTGTTTATTCTTTAAAGATTTCATACTTATAAACCCTCTTATAATTCCTCTCCAACCACCCATCACATCCCTTTCCACATTTTATCTGTCTGTCTATCTATCTATCTATCTATCTATCTATCTATCTATCTATCTATCTATCATCTTTTGCATTGAGTCTAATTAGTGCTGCCCCTGTGCGCAGGGGTATGGAGCCATCCACTAGAGCAGGCTGGGTGTCTCAGGAGCCATACCCATAAAGTAAACTGACTCTCCATCCCCTGGCAGCCATCCTCCCATTGCTTCTCCTTTAGAGGTGGGGCTTCCTGAGCCCTTCTCTCCTCCTTGCTATTATTCTTATATATATATAATTGAATGTTGTTATCATATACAATAACATATTGGGATATGTATAATATCTGAATAATGATGAAAGTATAGCTTTCAGGATAAAAGAATCTGTTTGATATGCAAAATCTAAGAAAATTTGTAAATAGCTAGTAATAAGAGCTCGCAGTAACTTTGATGTAAATAAAATGAAAGAACCAACTGTCTTGATCAGAAGAGTTGAAAGGAAGCTATATTTATCTAAATTATCAGTTTTTACCTAACGACTAAAAGTATGGAATTGTCTTATTTCACAAAGAAAACTAGAAATGTAGACATAAACCTGTACTTATTTTTAAATATATATATTTTTAATGTGTGTGTGTGTATATGTGTGTGTGTGTGTGTGTGTGTGTGTGTGTGTGTGTGTGTGTGTGTGTGTGTACATACAGAGGCCAGATGTGGTGTGGTATCCCTTGGATCTAGAATAACAGATGATTGTGGGTCACCTGGTGTGAATGCTGGGAATCCACCTGTGCCCTTACAGTAGCTGCTCTTGATTGTTGAGCCATCTGTCTAGAATTTTGCGTTGATTTTTATAAAGAAAGAAAATTCTACGCAGACGGTGCTTCCGGGGAAAATGTAATTCTTACAACATTGAGCATGGTCCAATTGGTCCTTCCATAAGATGCCTGAAATGTCTACAAAGAAAAGCCAAACATGTTTGAAAGGTTACACTTTATATTTCTCTGACTACGATGACATTACCTAGGTTATCCAATTAAAAATAAAACTTCTTTTTTTTTAATTCTTGTATATTAACATTTTTTTATTAATTTATTCTTGTTACATCTCTATGGTTATCCCATCCCTTGTATCCTCCCATTCTCCCCTCCCTCCCATTTTCCCCTTATTCCCGTCCCCTATGACTGTTCCTCAGAGGGATTACCTCCCTCTGTATATGCTCCTAGGGTATCAAGTCTCTTCTCGGTGACCTGCTGTCCTTCCTCTGAGTGCCACCAGGCCTCCCCATCCAGGGGACATGGTCAAATATGAAGCACCAGAGTACGTGAGAAAGTCATATCCGGAGATGGCTCAGCCGTTAAAGGCTAGGCTCACAACCAAAAATAAAACTTCTTAAACCTTATTTTTAATGAATGAGGACGGGCCGGTATTGTGTAATGGAGACAGAATTGTGTGGGAATAAAGGCACTTAATTACATAAGAGTACATCCTTTGCCACACTGACACTCAGGTTGCTAAAGTATAATTGGTGTATTTGGGTTTGGACTATTACAGTTCACCATTGCAGGGAAGTCACAGTGGCAAGATCTTGAAGCGGCTAGTGGCATCACACCCACAGTTAGGAACACAGAAGGAAAGGTAAATTCACGCATGCTTAGTGTTGGGGTGGCTTCCCCTACTCTTCCTTGATCTAGGTCCTGTACCTAAGTAATGATGCCACTCATAATAGACTAGGTCTTTACACATAAGTCAGGGGACGTCAAGACAGTGCACCATAGACATGCCCATAGGCCAACCTAAGCTAGACAACCCCTCACTGAGGCTCTTCCTAGGTGACCCTAGTTTATGGTAGTTTGACAGTTAGTGCCAAGCACCGTGCTGGTTCAGATCCTATCGCTTCCTAGAATTCCATGTCCTGACTTTGCTAGTTCTCATAGGTGATCCGAGACAAAACCCCTTAAGTAGTCGTAAGCTATCTCAGTATGGAGACCCTGAGTGTTGCTGTTTGGATGTGAAATGCCCTTTACAGGCTGTCTGAACACTCGTCTCCCAGGTGGTGACATTGGTTTTGAGCTTAGGAACCTTCAGGAGACAAGAGTCGTCATTGGAAGATCACTAGGCTGGAAACTCGCTTCCCGAACTCTCACGACAGCAAGCTCTATTCAGAAGGGTGAGCAGAGGAGGGAAGTGATTAGCTTGTCCTGTGCACGGAGAGCCCCCACGCAAGAACACTGGTCAAGGAACTCCAGTTGGGCCACCAGGAAGTGCCACACGTGTTTAGGCTGGGTCCTTTCTACTTCAAAAAAAAAAAAAAATCTAATGAAGAAAATTCCTTACCGGAGCGTCTGGCAGCTCCAGGTATTATTGGGTCTAGATGCGGCCAAGTGGATAAGCAAGATTAGTCATCAGACATCATGTTTTAGGTATCAAATAGACTGCTGTCCAACAGCTGCAAGAGTTCACATTCCCTGGTGGGAATCCCAAGGTCTGTTTTCCCCTTCAGCTGATCACTATTTTCCATTGCTGTAGTCAAGCTGCTTGGTGGCGGTGATGTGACTTGGAGCCCCATTTCCAGTTTTCAAAGCTACTAGCTTGTAGTGCTTATAGTCCACCTATTCGTGTATCTTTGGAGAGAAATGGATCCAATCACTTAGCCAATCTTCCAGTCATGTTAGTTTTTGATCACTTAGTTAGATTAGCTCTTTTTATGTTCAGAGTACCAGATTCCTATCAGGTGTGTGATTTACAGCTGTTACCCCGTCCGATGGGCGTCCCTTTACTATTGTGAGGACATCATTTGAAAGACAAACTTGTTAAAATTTATGAAATCCAATTTGATTTTTTATGGGATTTATGCTTTTAGTGTCTTAGGTAAAAAAAAAAAATGCACCATAAGATACAGTGATAGAGATTTATAACTTACTTTATTTGAATAATTCAAGGTTTAGTTCTTTCATTTAACTCTGCTTCGTTTTGCATTAGTTTTTGTGTCCATTGTGAGGTAGAGTCAAAAGTTCTCCTTTATGGGGCTGGAGAGGCTGCTCAATGGTTAAGTGTGCTTGATGCTCTTGTAACGGAGTGCTGCAGCTCAGTGCTCAGGACCCATTTGAGTGGCACACAAGTGCCTGTAACTCCAAAGTTAGGGTATCTGGCCATCATGGGCACATGCAAACATGTGTGGCAAACACACAAGACTCACACACACACACACACTCACCTATTGAAACATGTACACACCTTCACACTCACACATACCCACCAGCACGCACCCACTCATGTGCACATACACACACAGTCACATACACACATTCTCTCTCTGACACACACACACACACAACACACACACACACACACACACACATACACACACACATTAAAATAAAAGCCTTCCTTTAAGATGAGAATGACTAGTATGCAGCCCAATGGGCATGTCTCATGAAAACCTTCCCTTACCAGGAAACTGGGACCGAGGGGAGGACATCCTATTGGAACTCTAGATGAGAGAACAATGGGAGAATAGCAATGTAGAAGGATCCAGTGGGTCCTAGAAACCTACAAGTAGAACATTATGATAGGCAGATTTGGGTCATGGGGTCCCGCTCAAACTAAGGCCCTAGCCAAGGACAATACAGGCGGTAAAATTTAAACCCCTACCCTGATCTAGCCCATGGACAGAACAGTCTCCACACTTGAGTGGAGAGAGGGATTTGACTTTCTCAAGTACTCTGGTATCTCACATCTGACTATGTCCCCTGGCGGGGGAGACCTAGTGGCACTCAGAGGAAGGACAGCAGGTCACTGAGAAGAGACTTGATACCCTATGAGCATATACAGAGGGAGGTAATCCCTCTGAGGAACAGTCATAGGGGAGGGGAATAATGGGAAAATGAGAGGGAGGGGAGAATGGGAGGATACAAGGGATGGGATAACCATTGAGATGTAACAAGAATAAATTAATTAAAAATAAAAAAAAATAAAAAATAAAAAATAAAAAATAAAAATAAAATAAAAAAATAAAAAATAAAAAAGATGAGAATGACTAGTCATTAAGCGGCTGTCTGATAGGAGTATAATGGTCCTGTGGAAACCAGCATGGAAATAATAGGCCCTAAAGTGTCTGACTCATAAGTAGAAAAATCAACATTTTAGTGTTTCTTCCTGTGACTTTTCATCTTCAAATATAATTATTTAATTTTTAAAGCTTTCAAATGCATTATCTAAATGTGATATGCTTTAGTATTTATGTCATTAAAAAAAAAACCCTGTGAGTTTTCATTGCAGGATCTCAAACTCTTTATCTCATTTGCTTTGTTTTGTGTTTACTTCCTGGCAATGTGTCTCTGTCACCATGCCTAAAGTAAATGTTTAATACGTATATTTTTATTAATACCAGGTAGTAGAGTTTATTGTACTTGGAGCTTTTTTTGACATTTTAGTCTGCCTTTCCACTTTTTGAAGGAAGTTTAATTATAGAAATAGAAGGATAATATTCCATTTTTTACTGAAGAAGAAATCTTAATTGATCTCCAAGGAATCTAAGCAGTGTTGGAGCTAAAGGTCTCCTGATCCAGGAGGCTCATTAGAGTACGGGAATGAAGTTAAGGGCCAGGACGCCCATGAGGCTCCAGATTACCTTTTTCAGAACACAGAGGGAGAAGTCTGGTGATTTATACTGGTGCACACATGACCGTTTCCAAGGCTGCTGACCTCCAGCCCTCTATGGGCCTGACCACCCCTCAGTTCTGTGACCCCAGTGGCCATTAGTTATCATTCTGAAAAGACTGACTTGGTTTTATTGTTCCCCTCTGTTATCTGTGCCTGTCCATAAGCATCTTGTGAGACCTACCTGAGAAGAGTTAGATTTTATATTTGCTATCTTAGGACATCACTGGGTGCTTAACCAAAAGGAGATACTTAATGCATGGTGTCATAGTCAACCTCAGTCTGTTCTCTGTCGAATCAAGACTTGTGAGAAACTTTCGTTAAAACTTTTATCTCAGTTTTGACTTTGCTTCAACTAGTAAAGTGAGCTTGAGATAATGTTTATCGCATGTTTGTTTGTTTTGTGTGGATGTGTGTAGACGCGCATGTGTCTGGCTTGGGTGTAGAGGTCAGAGATTCCCGTGGATTGAGCTCGGGTCATCAGGCTGTAAAGTGTCTTTGTTTATACAACCCCTGGATAATTCCCTTAAAGAATGCAGTGTTACAACATTCATTATACTCTGGTTATTAAGTGTTTGCTACAATTGAACATTCAAATTTTAGAGAGGCTAAAGCTGCCTGCTAATACAACAATATTGAGGCTGAACAATTAATAATTTTAAATAACTGTCACTATAAAGATAATCACAGAGGCCACTTTCATATTTCGAAATTTTAGCTTTCTACAGTATATCCTTCAAGCCACAAGTCTTAAATTATTTTCTTTTAATTGAGAAATGTTCCACACTTTAGGTTTGGCAGGCTTTCCTTACAAAGCTAGATTTAAAAACTATTTTATAACGTCAATAGTATGTTATTGGGGAACACTTTATTTTTCACATATAAGCAAGGAACATAAGTCTCCTAAGTAAAAAAGAGTCTACAATATAAGGAGGTGAACAAAGAAGTCACTTTTAAATAACTTAGATTCTTCATCTTCTCTCTTTCTCTTAATGAGTCACAAATCCCTGGATTCCATCCCGAACTGTTACTCAGCCCTGAGTCCGTGTTCCTCACTCCCGCGAAGGGAAGCCAGGCTTCGCCAAGCACTCTTGGGTGGTCACCCAGTGCGTGCAGGTTACTCATTTTCCTCCATTCTGTTTATCTTCCTTCTAAATGTATTTTGTTTTTCTTAAGAGTCAGGAAGAGAGGCTCAAACCAAAGGGCCTAAATTCATTAGTAGATCATCTTAATATCGAAAACACGACTGAGATGATGTCACACTAATCCTTATCCTTGTGAACACTGGTGCTTTATAGCACCTAGCACCTGAGTGGTCTTGATTGGGGTTACTGCACTTCCTGAAGGTGGAATAACTCCAGAATTGACTTATCTGCCTGTCTGTTTATCTATCTATCTATCTATCTATCTATCTATCTATCTATCTATCTATCTACTTTATATCCTGGTTGTACCCCCATCCCTCCTTACCTCCCTGTCCTACCCTCCATCCCTCTCTCCCTACCCCTCAGAAAAGGGAAGCCCCCTGCCCACCCACCTCAGCTCATCCAATTTCATCAGGACTGAGAAGTCTTCCTCCCCCATGGCCAGGCAAGGGCATCCTGCCTGGGGTGAGTGGTCAAAAGCAGGCAATAGAGTCTATGTCAGAGATAACCCTTGATCCTGTTACTAGAGGATACACATGAAGCCTGAGCTGCCCACCGGCTACATCCTTATCTTATGGAGAAAGTGGAAAACTGTGAAAACAAAACAAATACAACGATCAACAGCAAAGTCTACAATGACTCCCGTACTCTTATCCACTGTCAATGTAAGTGGGGTGCCTGGATTAGTGAAACTCCCCCACCATGTTAGAAGGGTGGATTTCACAGAACACTTACTGTCTAGAGGGTTGTGTTCTTAGCTTAACTTTTGGGCTGGTGTGATGCTCAGACTTACTCCTCCATCTCCTAGTGTGCTTCAATTCTACTGTGTTTGAAACCACCGACTTATCAGTAATACCCTGTCACTCAGGAAGCCCAGTAAGGATACTTGTATTGTTACAATTAGGTTATTAAAGTCAGTCTTAAATCAGGATGATTAAAATAATTAGTAGCTCTGTGAAAATTGTGTTGACATCTGAAAAAAAGGAATCCATCATGGAGACTTCCCCAAAAAGTTAGTCAGCAAATGAAATAGGAAGTCAACCATAAAATGTTGAGAAAATATCCCACAACCCTGTGAGGCCTCTATATTAAGTTATAAAGGCTGGAAGTTTGTCTTCCATTCATCTAAACCTAAACTTCATGAACAATTCTTTTTAAAATTGTTTGCAATAAAGATAAGATAAAATAAGACATGGTTGAAAATTTTTTCTGAATTATATAATATCAAAATAAATATGCAGGTATATATTTTGGATAAAAAATACATAAATTGCATTTAAATATATTTGCTTGTAAGATAATTTTTTGCCACGAGTTCAAGTCACACTGTCTTGGAAGAAAGATTTCTTTTGTGTCACTGGTATTTTTGCTAATACAATAGAAACCATATTTAAAATGTAGCTTGAAGACATAAATTATGGCTGTAAAGATGACTCATCAGTTAAGAGCAGTTGTTACTCTTTCAGAGGACTCAAATTCAGTTCCCAGCTTGCCTGTCAGGTGGCTCACAAAGACCTCTAACAAAACTTGAGTATCTGTCACCCTCTTCTGGCCACTTTCTGTAACTGCACTCAGGTGCATATACTTACACAGACCACACATACACACGTAATTAAAAATAAAAGTCTTTAGAACACGAGTTGAAAAGATCAACGTCAAGTGAATGTAATTGGATGTATAATAGGTTCAGAACTGTTAGATTCTGCAGACAGCTTAGAGAGACAGAGGGCAGAGAGAGACCCATGTGACTTCAGCAGAAGAGGCTGCATCTCAAAAAGTGAAGAACAGACACTCTGCAATGGAAAAGGGGTGCCTGCAAAAAGAGGAAGAGGATGCTTGGGGTTTTCATAAGAGGTTAAATGCAGCTGCTAGGGCTACATGCAAATCTACAGCTTTATCCCACCTTTGTGTTGCCCGCCTCACCAAGACCAGTTGTCTTGGGAGATAGGCTGGACCCACTGATAAGAGTTTGAGCAAGACCAGCTATAACCTCATAAGAATTCTATTTTTACAACCAAGGCTCTCTATTGTTCCAAACCCTATAAAAGTTATTTATAAAATGTAGTGGTGGGTGTTGATGTTTTCTTAGCTCTTTCCTGCTAAGCAAGGTCATTATCATGAGGGGTTATTTCAGGGTCCACGGAAGAGAGGGGTCCTCTGGTCACTTAGCAGGAGGAGAGTTTTTAACTTGATCTGCTGTGATGAGTCATGCAATCGCTGCCTTGCGTTGTTGGAGAAACTTCTGAAAAATAAAAACACTGAAGGGCTGAAAGCAGATGAGTTGGCCACAGAGTAAAACAGGAGGGTGAAGAGAAGAGGAGGGGAGGAGACGGGAGAGACGGAGAGAGGTGCTGAGAGAAAGTAGGTGTAGGGCTGATTCAGGATGATGGCGACTGGTCCTACCGCCAGGAGTGCCCAGCCAGCATGAGCCAGCAGAGAGCTACAGGTCATTAAAGGAAGGGAACAGGAGAAAGCAGAAGACTCGGGTAAAGACTTGTATCTGGCCCCGGGGAGAAAGAGCCAAAGGTCCTTCGCAGCTGGACTTTCTCCATAGCACTGAAGGGGTCTTTTTGCAGACGTAAGAGGAATGAACGGAGCTGGGGTACAGTGAGAGTCTTGGGAGGGTTTCTGTTTGGGCTTAAGGGGAAGTTCAGTATGTAAAACATTGAGCACACACAGGGCAAAAACACAAATACGAGGATAGTAAGGAAGAAAGAAGTGATCAAGAGGAAGAGGAGTACATAGGAGGAGGCTGTGGTTGGATTGTCTGTCCGGACCTTGTGTCTTTCGGGCCCATGCCAAACCAGGTTTTGGTGATGTAGGAGGGTACGTTTCTCACGCTGAACAGCAGCAATCAGATCTCCTCTTGCAGCACGGCAGCAGCTGAAGAATCCAGTCGGTCCTGAAGGATGGGAAAGTTGATCAGAAATGTCTTTAAGGCATGTCGGGAGCTGGTGAGACAGAGATATTAACTGATGCAAAGACGGCTTCAGTCCAGATGTTTTTAGTTCTGAGGATTGAAAACACGCCCGGAGTGGCCAGAAGAGGCATGAGTTAGACGTCCCATGGCCCATTAATCCTCCGCTCAGATGTCATACAAACCGCTCTTAAAGGTTTGGGGGACATGGATCTCTCTTACTTGCTTCGGACTGGCAAAAGGGGTGATATAGAAATGGGCAGCTGCTAGAGTGCCTCGCAGGAGGCCTTCTCTAAGGGGCCATAGTAAAATTTAACGGACAGTCATGACCCAGAATGCAAGATAACCATTCGGTCACCGTATATTCTTGGTGCACGCCGTGTGGGGGAGGAAATATCTGTAAACATATAAAAAGCGAGGTCATTCGCATTGGTTTTACCGAGGGCATAGTTAAGAGAATACTTTGGGCAGTTCTGTCCTTATTAGAGGAAAAGAACAGGCAAGAAAGCCATGCGAATTATCTTTGGCAGGCTTTTTTATAGGCATTAGCAAGACTTAAAAAATATCCTGGGGGAGGGGGCGGTCATTGTTGTTGATTATAAGATGTAAGGCCATTCGTTTTGTGAAAGAGCTTGGCACATTTTTCACTGGCCAGCATAGGTTCAGAATCATCTATTGAGCCTTTTATATTACAAACTTGCATGAAACAGTAATAGTTTGACATCGAATATCTGATTTGACGTGAGGGCCTTTTCACAACATATAACCCATACCTGACACTGCCTGGGTGAC
>OU015749.1:1421535-1431535 GCA_907169655.1 Acomys percivali | reverse complement strand
AAAAGATGAATGGACCTGCAAGGTTCACTTGGTGTCCTGAACTGGGTTCACACAGAATGACAATTAACCCCCCGAGAGACAGAGGCCCCCTCCTTGGGACCTGTGCCACTTTTGGAGGCCACAAAAAACAGAGGTCACAGGTAGACTGGTGGCTGTTTAGTGAGCTTAGCAGGTATCTCTGCTCCTGAGAGAATGCATCCCAAGTGTAGAAAAGGACAGTAAGAATGTCAAAAGGTCCCAGAATGAAATCTTGGAGCCATGTGCTAGGGGTTGGGGCCCCAGATGGAGTTCTGGATTTTGGCATCAAATGTTAGGGTTCTGAGGCAGCTTAAAGAGACAGAGGGCAAAAAATGACAAATTAGATCTCAGAAGGAGAAACTGTTTATTTTAAAACAGTGAAGAATATACCCTCGCCCATGGGAAAGGGGTGCCTGCAAAAGCAGAAGAGGATGCTTGGAGTTTTCGTATGATGTTTGGGGAATGAGAAGTTAAATGCAACTGTTGGAGCTATATGCAAACCTACAGTTTTCCTTCCTTGTATTGTCAGCTCCATCAAGACAGGTTGTCTTGTGAGATAGGCTGGATCCACTGATAAAGGTTTGAGTAAGGCCAGCTATAACCTCATAAGAATTCTATTTTTAAAAAAGATTTATTTATTTATTTAACATATGTGAGTGCTCTATCTGCATGTACACCTGCTGCCAGAAGAGGGCATTAGATCATGTTATAGATGATTGTGAGCCACGATGTGGTTGTCAGGAATTGAACTCACGACCTCTAGAAGAGCAGACAGTGCTCTTAAAACAGACATTCTGTCAAGAAGCCTGTAAACTAAATATAGCATCTGTTTCATTTTAACTGCTGGATGTATTATGTCAATTGCATGTATTTATTTTTAAATCACTTATTACTGTGTGATTGAGTGGGTGTGCATATAAAGTGTGCGTTTGGATGACAGAGGACAATCTGAAAGTTGTCCTTTGGCTTCCAAACATATTCCATGGAATATACATAATAAATTCTCTCTCTCTCTCTCTCTCTCTCTCTCTCTCTCTCTCTCTCTCTCTTTCTCTCTCTCTCTCTCATACACTCATACACACATTCACAACACATAACAGGAAAGAAACATTTCCCCCAAATTTATACCTAATATTCCAGGAACATAAATATGACCAATTTCATTTTTCAACTATAACCAAAGTATTTATTAATAGAATCTAGAATTATTGCCTAATTAGGAAGTCTTGCTACAGAGATGACAGAGATGCAAAAGAAGTAAAGAATTCTTTCCTTTTTTTTTTTTTCAAATCCTTTTTTAGAAGAAAAAAGGTAATGCGCAGAAACACAAGGGAAAAATGGTCTGAGAAACACAACAGTGTTACAGTGGGCAGGCTCTGTCAGGGAGAAGGACAGAGTAGCCTTTCAGTTGGCACGGACTTCCACGTTAGCTACTGAAAACGGCCATAGACTTTCTTTGTAAAAGTATAATAATCTTCTCATTATTCCACATGGAAATAGTTTAAATACAGTTCTTAATTTTTGGTTTATAAAGGTGAAAATAATGTCATAAAAACTTAATTTCCTTTGGGTTAGAGAGCTCATTCAGCTCAGTGGTTAGGAGTGCCTCGGCTCTTCTGGAAGACCCGAATTTGGTTCCTTGCACTGACATCTAAGCTCACAACCTCCTGTAACTTGAGTTCCGGAGGATCCTGTCCCCTCTTCTGGTTTCCACGGTCACTGCACTCACATCCACACACCAATACATATATACACATACCTAACGCTAGCAAGAAATCAATTTCTCTTCTGTCACATTGCCTGCTGTGATTCCCAAAGCTATCTTATTTTTCTTGTCTCTGTTGTGCTCCGGGGCACATGGGGAGAAGGGAACCCATGTGTGTGTGTATATACTCTTGGGGGGCTCAGTAGGACCTGGGGGATGGCAGTGGCCTTAATGATCCACTCATGAGGGTGGCGATTGCAGAATTCCCACAGAGGATGTGAGTGTAAAGAGAGAAGTCACTAAGATCCTCTTTTCATAATTGTCTTGGACACTTTTCTGTTGTTATTATTAAAATATCATGGCCAAGATTAGGTATAAAAAGAAAGCTTTCAGTTTGGCACTCATTGTTTAGGAGGGGTGGAGTCCACGGCCACTGTGATGGGTGCATGGCAGCAGGCAGCCAGGCAGCCCTGGGACTAGCGCAGTAGCTGAGTACGTACATCTTGCTCTGAAGAAGGAGGCAAAGAAAGCTAACCATTAATGAGATGGGATTTTGAAACCTTAAATCCTGCCCCCAGCAATGCACCTCCTCCAACAAGACCACACCCCCTAACCCTTCCAGAACAGTTCTACCAACTGACAACCAAGTTTTCAAACCTATGAGTCTATGAGAACCATCCCAATCCAAACCACCACAGTAATAAAATTTAATTTTAGCAGGCAGCTTTTTTTTCTCTATGTCTTGTAAATAAGATTGCTGTTACTTTTTTTTCCTCTTGTGTGTTTTTTAATTATGTCTGTGAGCATCTGTGTGCGGGTATGTGTACATGAGTATTAGTTGCCAGAGGAAGGTATCAGATCTCCAGGAGCTGGAGTTATAGGTGGCTGTGAGTCATCCCACATACGCGCTGGGAACACAGCCTAGGTCTTCTGCACGAGAAGTGCATCTCTTTGCTGCTGAGCCATTTCTTCGAGCCCTTGTTCGCGTTTCAGGCTCCTCCTTCTAAGTGATTTCTAGTTTCTCATATCATCAGTTCTTTCCAAGTCAGTCGGGAGCAGAGGGGCTGTAGAAACCGATGCAGAGACAGCAAGAATCTTCTCATTAAGGCAAACTAAAATATTTGTGCATGCTCAAGTTCACTTCTTACTTCCAGATCCCCTACTGTGGTTTTTAGCGTTTTCACGTCTGTCTTGTGTTTCACTTTCCTAGACCGAGCTGCTTGCCTATAGCACACACTTTGTCCAGTGCATTCACATCCTTTGCTACACTGAGTGGTTCTAACTCTATGCCCCTCTCTCCCATTCTACATGTCCTAAACATAGTAGTATTATTTTATTTCATGCAATAAAATGATTTAGTCTCTGAAGACCTTTAACACTTGGAAGAAGTCTTGGCAATGTTGCAATTATTTTTGTTCTAGAATTATTGGTAAATGAACTTCATTTAGATTTTTGGATCACAGGTGGGTTGATGTTATTATATGATCTCTGGCAAAACTGAGGAAGTCAAGACAAGGAAAAAACTCTGTAGAGTAGAGAGATGAGAATCCATGGGATGGCGGGTGCATCTGAGACTGGAAGGAGGAGACAGGGAAGTGCAGATCCAGAGTTCAGAAGATGGGGTGGTTAGGACTTCAGTAGGAAAAGGTTGCCACTAGCATTTTTGTATCTTGTTTTGTTCTTCAAAACAGGGATTCTCTGTGTAGCACCTGGCTGTCCTAGACTCACTTTGTAGAGCTGACTGGCCTCAAACTCACAGGGATCCTCCAGCTTCTGTCTCCCTCACTGCTGGGATTAAGCTGCTACTAGCATTTCTAAATAGGAATGGAGCTGAGCAGTCACTATGATAAAGCATTCTTTTTCTAAGAAAACCCAAAGAAGTTAAATATAAACAGAAACCTCCCTGAGAGGAGATAGATGAACCAGGTAGAGTGTTTGGTCTGAAATCAAAAGGACAGTTCACATTTCCTATATTTTGGCAGAAAGATCTCAGAGCAATGATAAAAGTGCTGTAGCTCTTATTACATAAAATACAATTAAAAATTTAAAAAAAGTAAAAAAAGTGCTGTAGCTCATATAAGCAAAACTGAATCTTATTCTTCTTATTAATTTAATTAATTTCTTTGAGAATTTCAAACAAAAGCACTGTCTTTACATAATTTCTATGCCACCTTTATCTTCTCCAAATTCTTCTATTGTCCCAAAGCTTCTCAAACTCATGGCCAAGAAGAAGACTCCTCTAATTATTATGTATTTATTTATACATATATATGCATACAACCTCCTGAGTTAATTTATTATTGCTTGTGTATATGTGTATTTTTGTTTAAAGCTGACTTCTTGGGACTGGATAACCTGTCAGGATGGTCCTCCCTGGAGAAGACAGATTTTCCCTCCCTTAACAGTCATTAATTGCTTGCACCTAGGTGTGGAGCCTTGGGAGATCTCGCCCATCTACGCTGATATTTCAACTGCTGTTGGCATTGTGCAAGTCTTGTGTGGGCAACCATATTGTTGCTATTTCATGGGTGTACTTGGCTGACATTTCTAGAAGACACTACCTGATAGCAAATTCCCTGGTCCTGTGTCTCTTACAGTCTTCCCTTCCTCTCCTCCAAGATGTCCTCTGAGCTTTAAGTCTAGGAGTTGCACTGCAGACATAGTGGCTGTGAACCTTAACAAACAAGCAGATACAACAAACTCTGGTGATGCTGAGATAGGGTTGAGGGGCTAACTTGAATGCCACCACAGGAAAGAGAAAGGGGAGGGTGGAATTATTCCTGAAGCTCTAAAACACCCTCCCTCCTCCAGGACCAACCCCAGATCAGAAGTAGCTTTGCTTACTGATGTAGATTCTGGGATAACTGAGCTGAGGATTAAGTGTGGTAGATACCCAAGCTGAGGAATTTCTGAGGGCAGATTATATAGTGAGGCTGTGAAACCGATTCCCTACTTACCTGTGTTCTGAATCTGTGGAGAATGGACCTCTGACAGAAGTGGCCCTCCTCCCCCACTGTCTGACCACAGCCTATCAGGTCCCAACAGGATAGCCTGCATCCCCTTCCTCTGGGTGCCTGCCAGGCCTCCCCACTCACTAAAGGGAAAGTGAGTAAGTAGGAGGCACCAGAGCTCATGTGAGAGGCAGTCCTCACTCCCCCCACCCTCCCCCCCATGGAGAATGAGCTGCCTGTTGATTGGCTACAGGGGGTGTAGGTTCAATGCATGCTGTAGGCTCACTTTTCTTAACCAATATTTTTTATTACAACTTATTAACTGATCGTACATCACTTATAACCTGACTAACCAAAACGATAGTAAATGAGGATTAAAGAACACCACAAAAAAACTGTAAGGATATCAGTTCCGAGGAATGATTCTCCTGGCGTAGTCAGCAGGATTTCTTCTGCTGGAGCCTGGAGTAACCAGAACCCGGAACCTCAGCAGGAGCTGGAGCACAGAAGCCTTCCCTCTAGTGAGTGTCTCTAGGAGCATCTCGAACTGGAGGGATAAATAGCCAAAACTATCCAAAGTCTGCAATGGCCCCCTCCTCCAGTTCTGGGCTCATTTATATGTCTCCTCCCAGAGTCTGCTCATAGGATCTTTTCAGCTGGCAACAATCAAGCTCCTGCACGAGGTGGTTGGTCGTCTAGTGGATTAACCTCACCTGTTCTCTCACAAGACTGTTCTAATCCCACACTTGGGATTGTAATGAAAACAGGTTTATCTCTCCTTCAGCATGCATTGTCCTTGGCTGGTGCAACAGTTGGTGCTGGTCCACTTGGGTCCAGATCCACTGGCCTTGATGGTATCCTTGTGGGGCTCCTGAACCGTCTGGGTCCTTCAGTCCCCCCACTACATATAACTCTCAGCTCCCAAAGTCCAGCTTGAGTTCCGGTATCTGTCCTAATCCCCCGCTGGGTGGAGTCTCTCAGAGGATGTCTATGCTGGGCTAATCTCCACTTACTTATAAGTAAGTATATACCATGCATGTCTTTATGGTTCTGGGTGACCTCACTCAGGATGACAACTTCTAGTTCCATCCATTTCTCTGCAAATTTCAACATTTCCTTGTTTTGAATAGCTGAGTAGTATTCTATCATGTAAATGTACCATAGTTTCTTTATCCATTTTTTTTGGTTGAAAGACATCTGGGTTGTTTTCAGATTCTGGCTATTACGAATAAAGCTGCTATGAACATAGTTGAACAAATGTCCTTGTATGGTGGAACATTTTTTTCAGGTATATACACAGGTGTGGTATAGCTGTGTTTTGTGGTAGCACTAATCCCAATATTTTGAGAAAGTGGCAGATTGATTTCCAAAGTTGTTGTAGAAGTTTGCACTCCCACCAGCAATGCGGGAGTGTTTCCCTTTCTCCACATCCTCACCAGCATGTGCTATATCACTTGAATTTTTTATCTTAGCCATTCTAGTGGGTGTGAGATGGAATCTCAGAGTCATTTTGTATTGCATTTTCCTGATGACTAAGGATGTTGAACATTTCTTTAAGTGCTTTTCAGATATTCTGTGTTTCTTTGTTGATAATTTTGTTAACTTCTGTACCCTATTTTTAAAAATTGGTTATTTGGTTTAGTGATGTTTTATTTCTTGAGTTCTTTATATATTTTGGATATTAGCCCTTTGGCAGACATAGGGTTGGTGAAGATCTCCTCTCAGTCTGTAGGCTGTTGCTTTGTTCTGTTGACAGCATCTTTTGCCTTACAGAAGCTTTTCAGTTTTATGATGTCTCATTCGTTAATTGTTGATCATAGAGCTGAGCTGTTGGTTTTCTGATCAGGAAGATGTCTCCTGTGCCAATGAGTTCAAGGCTCTTCCCCACTTTTTCCTTCTAACAGATTTAGTGTTCCTATGTAATTTACACCGTGGGGAGATGTTGGCATTGGCATACTTCTCCAAAGCAGACACTGCAAGTGTATGATATGTAGCCTTCCCGTGAATATTTGATGTATAAACTAGTATCACTATTGCTCAGCAAGTCAGGCTACGGCCATCGCCCTTGCCTAGTGTTTCCCAACCTTTGAAAACATTTTGATTGTATTTTTATTTTTCATATTAACATCCTGTTCTGAGACAGAAGATTCATCCAAGATACACATATTTATTCTGCCTGAAATCATTGAGAAGAGTGTTTCTATATGTTTTTTTTTTCTTTATAGTTTTGTATTCTCAGGGTAAAGCATATGTCCAGTTTATCTTGAAACTACATCTAACACTTCAACCCACATTTGGACATGGAAAATTTTAATTCTCAAAGCTTAAAATCCAGTAACCCTTACAGCTTCAGCCTGACAGTATTGCTGATGACTGACATCTGGGTATTTTGTTTGAACGTGAAACCACTGATTTCTCATCCTTCTTTGGAATTCATTAAATACATGTAAAGTGCTTGGTCATAGCTCACTGTGTTTGTAAAAAGAAAAGTTTTTGTTTGTTTTCTTTTGCTTTGTTTTTTTGTTTTGTTGGTGGTGGTTTTTTTTTTTGTTTGTTTGTTTTTTGTTTTTTGTTTTTGTATTGTTTTGTTTTGTTTTTGAGACAGGCTTTTTCTTTGTAGTCCCGGCTGGCCAAGTCTGTGCTCTTTAGACCAGGCTGGCCTTGAACTCAGGGATCCACACCTCCTAGCAAGAGAATGTTGTTTAACTATCTACTGCACTTGACCACTCTTGTGTAGAACCTTTTGTTTCCATTTTATAATAAGCAATAATGAATGGGTACTGTTTTTGGTGAAACTACTTTTTTTTCTGAAAAGAGAACTCTGTGGATAAAGGTCATCTATTTAACAATGAAAGTAGCAAAACCACCAATGCTCTGAATGTTAATGACATGGAATTTATACAAAGCACAAAGTTTTGCTTTAATGATTTGACTACTACTTATATAAGGAAATTGCAGCCCGTGGGACTTCACATTGAAGGGCCTCCCTCTTATGGAAGGATTCTCAGCTGCACATTAGCAGTCCATTCTAGTTCTTATGAATTTTACTCCATTAAAATTATATATAGCTATGTTTAATATCAAATGCCATTTTAAGGAAAGAAAAAGAGAAGAGAATAGTGAGCTGAAGATTTGCTAGTGACAGAACTCACTCTAAAACAAGTTTAGTTTTGTCTCTCCCTCCCTCCCTCCCTTCTCATCTCTTTCCCTCTTCTCTATTTCTTTCTCTTCTGTTTTTATTCTGGGTTTATTTGTTTGTTTGTTTGTTTGTTTGTTTGGAGGGGGCGTGGCCTTACCCTGCAGTTCCTGGCTAGCCTTGAACTCTGAATCTTCCTGCCGCTGCCTGATTAGTGCTGGAATTAAGGTCTGCCTCACCCAGTTCGTTTCAGGATTTCATTGTAATCCCTTTCTCCTATGAATACTGCTACCATTTGGACATCTTACGTCCTTGTCCTTGGCAGGTTCTTTTGTGGGACCTTCACTCTGCAGGACGATGATACCGAAAGGAAATGGAGGAAACTTCCAGATGTGGGGGCTTAGAGGTAGGTAATAGGAGGTCACGGGAGCCGCACCCCGAGGAACGGACTGTCGCTGGACTTCAGAAACAGGTTGCCTCTGGAGTAGGTTTGTTTCCATGGGAACAGAATGTTATACCACAGTGATCCAGGTCTGCTGGTACTCTTTCTGTCTCTTTCTTTTCCCACACAAGCAATTTCTGCTCTTGACTTTCCCTTGACACTAGCTCTGCTGTGCTAACCCTCAGCCAGGCTTCTACGCAGCTTGCCAGCACTATGACCCTGCAGGAACCAAACTTATGAAGGAAATAAAATAGTTGATTTTATGAGGAAATTAGTCTTAGGTATTCTGTTATAGAAACACACACAGGATTTAAACTATATCCAAGCTTATTACCTTCCGTTAAAAGAGAATTTAGAAATATTTTAAAATTCTTTTTGCTTTTAATTTCTCTGCTTTCTGCATGACCATGTGTGGGAAATGAAAGCTACGCAGTAAATGGAATAAAATGCAACATGAATGCCAGGGGCACATGAAGAGTAAATGGTTTTAAGAATGCTTTGTGCATAAGGAAACAATTTTGTTACAAGTCTGAAGAACCATTTTAGGAAATAACACTATGATATACATATAAAATATTCACCTACAGCAGTGGACAAAATAAATATAAAATTAAAGACAATAGAGTAGCTAAATTAAATATTTCTATGAGCTAATCTAGGAAAGTGTCAACGGGAAATAGACACAAACAGGAGGAGAGACAGAAGCAGAGGCCACTGGGTGCTTAAGTCATTGCAGTTGCTCGGCTCTTTTGCAAGTGTCACTGAAATTTCCAGGTCACATCCCTAGTCTTTTCATGGTAGACGGATGGATAAGACTCCCTGCAGAATCATCAGTCCTGGACATGGTACTGAGTTTACCTAAGCTCAGAAGGGAGGAAAAGGGACAGAGGACATTCCACCCCATAGCATCTCCTGCAACTATAAAATAGTTTTCTAATAAATGAATAAATAAATAAATAAATAAATAAATAAATAAATAAATAAATAAAATTTCCTATTCTAGAGAGATGGCTTAGAGCAGTGGTTCTCAACCTTCCTAATGCTGTGAACCTTTAATACAGTTCCTCACCTTGTGGTGACCCCCCCCCAACCACAAAATTATTTTCGTTGATACTTCATAACTATAATTTTGCCATTGTTATGAACCGTAATGTAAATAGCTGGGCTTTCTGATGGTCTTAAGCAAACCCCATGAAAGAGCCATTTGACCCCCCGAAGGGTCATGACCCACAGGTTGAAAACCACTGGCTTAGAACCAGTGTACATATTGCTCTTGCAGAGTCCTCAGAGCTGGTTTCCAGCACTCATGTAGGGTGGCTCACAACACTGCTTGTAACTCAAGCCTCAGAAGATCGGACCCTCTTCTGAGCTGTATAAACACTCTCTCTCTCTCTCTCTCTCTCTCTCTCTCTCTCTCTCTCTCTCTCTCTCTCTCTCTCATGGTCTTTAAGAACCAAAGAAACTTCTTCTTTTAAAAAAGTTATTATAATTTATTGATATTACATCCTGATTGTTATCCCCTTGCTTGTGTCCTCCCATTCCCACCCTCCCTCCCTCTTCCACCCTCTTCCCCTCCCCCAGACCTCTGACAGAAGGGGACCTCTTCCCCCACCATGTGACCATAGCTGATCAGCTCTCACCCAGATATCCTGTATCACCTTCTTCTGTGCCTCTCCACCAAAGGGGAAGTGATCGAACCAGGGACACCAGAGTTCCTGTCAGAGTCAGTCCCCGCCCCCCCCCCCCCC
>OU015749.1:1402428-1412484 GCA_907169655.1 Acomys percivali | reverse complement strand
CCAGCCAAGCACAGCACAGCACAGCACAGCCCAGCATAGCACAGCACAGCACAACACAGTGCAGAACAGCACAACACAGTGCAGCACAGCGCAGCACAGTACAACATAGCACAGCACAGCACAACACAACACAGAACAGCAAACAGCACATCACATAGCACACAGCACAGCACATAGCACAGCACAGCACACAGCACAGCGCACAGCACACAGCACAGAACAGTACACAGCACAGCACACAGCACACAGCACACAGCACAGCAGAACTACCGTTTGCTGATGACATAAAAAACCATGAATGAAAAGAAGCTTTTCAAATGAGTCTCATTTGTATATGCAGATGGATGAATCTCAGGTTTCAAAATGAGTATATCTTACCAGACTAAAGTTCCTAGTATTAGCAAGTTAATATAATTAACATTGTGAATAAATTAGAAATGTGAAAATCTGTCTAATTACCTTTCCTGAATGAACAATGTGAACTTGAGTGGCCCCTTTCTTTTAAATCAAGGAACAGCTACTCATTTATTCCAACGATTATATTTTATTCAGCCTAATTCTATTAATAGGGACAATGAGCCATAGGCAAGGTGTCGGAGCAGCACATTTTGCACAGGACTGCACAGAGCACCAGGATCCCAGCTCCTAAGGCTGGGGAAATCCTCAGGCTTTCTCATGTAGCTCTCAGTGGAGGAGGAGTCCTTTAGCCAAAAAGAATGATGTCTGTAAAGCATTTGTGTTTAAAACCATAAGTATATGTTCCTGTCAACCTAACATTTTCTCATTCGCTCAATCCATTATGCTTTTTATTATCAGAAATTGGGTGATCACTCTAAATGGACTAGCGATTCACCAAGATATTTTATCTCTTAGATGAAAGTCTGTTCTTTATTGGCTTGTATGATTGTCTATTTGAACTCCAATCAGTAAGATATTTCTATGTCAGTTATGAAAAAGAAAATTTTCTCATTAACTGAAGAAAGAAATGGATGTGTGTGTGTATGTGTGTGTGTGTGTGTGTGTGTGTGTGTGTGTGTGTGTGTGCCTATAGAAGTTCGGTGTTTGCCACAGTGTGCGCGAGTGGAGGTCAAAGGACTTGCATTAGGCTTGAAGGCAAGTGCAGTCCAGAAGTGAGAACTTTTGTTTCTGCATTTATTTAGACTGAAAAAAAAATTGGGATGGAAACCATTTATCTAAGTATCTCAACCATGTTTCTCCTCCTCTCATAGAATCACTGAATTCTGTGGAAAAAGACCCAGTTTGGGGAAGGGCACCTGCTAGCCACAGGGCCTTGCTCAAAACCAGACATCAGTGTTGCAGGTCAGGCCATTTGGGTGCCTGGGGTCTCTCAGCTGTGCTACAGGACAACAACAAAGTCGTCCGTATCACAGTGAACTGAGAACATCCATCAAGGCAGATTAACGAGGGCCTTCTCGTGTGTTCTTTTGTTTGCTTGTAAAAACAGAATCAGTATTGCAAAGCTGGGCTGTGGTTTCTGAAGTTTGTCTTATAAATAGTGCACATTCTACTTTTAAAAAAACATATGTGGGTGGGTGGGTGTCCTGCTCACATGTGTGTCTGTTCATCACTTGTGTGCCTGGTGGCCATGGAGACTGGAAGATGCTGGATGCCCTGTAGCTGGTTGCTGGGATTTGATCCTATGTCCTTGGGAAGAGTAACCAGTTCTCTTAATTGCTGGTCCAACCCTCACATAGGTGTGTCCCATCACTCAAAAAGGTGAAAGAGAGTTCGGAGCTTGCCATAGGGTTGGACAGAGAGTTACCTGTAGTTTGGAGGGGAAAAGTAGAAAGAAAGAAAAAGCAGGATATCATGAAACAGCAAGACAAAGCATGGCCTCCACAGCTCTAGTGCAAAGCTGACAGAGCGCTTCCCGAGGCAGAAGGATTTTCCTTAAAATGGAGTGGGCTAGCCTGGCACGGTGGCACACACCTTTAATCCCAGCCACTGGGAGGCAGAAGCAGGTGGCTCTTTGTGAGCTTGAGGTCATCAGGTCTATCTACACCATAAGTTCCAGGACAACCAAATAAATAAAAATAGAATGTGTTCATCTTTGTAAAACTCCTGGTGTGACCTCTGGACGGCCATTCACAGGAGACAATATCAATAGTCACTGTGACTGTTGTTGCAAATGTTTTCATCTGTCCTTTAAAAGCATCATTCCTGGCCTTAGAGTCTCAGTGCATCCTGAGCAGGTGTGTGTGTGTGTGTGTGTGTGTGTGTGTGGTGGTGGTGGTGGTGGTGGTGGTATGGGGGGGGGGGGGGGAGGGGGGGGGGGGGGGGGGGGGGGGGGGGGGGGGGGGGTGGGGGGTGGTGGTGTCATTGCTTCCTGCTTCACAAAAGGTATAGGAGGAATTGTAGATGGAAACAGCAAAGGGAAAATAAGATCAGAAATTCTAGAAAACTTAGGATGCACAGGTTTTCCTCACTCACAGCCTTGGAAATTCCCCAGGCAGGGCAGCACAGCACTGAGGAGATGACAGGGCGCCTCTGCTCTGACTCTTTCCCCAGGTAACTCTGGGGAAGCCATTTACCTTCAGGCAGTCTGAATGCCTTTCTGAAAGAAAGCGGTTACTGCAAGGAGGACTTTTTTTAAAGGGACCTTCCAGTCCTAAAGGACACAGCTTATGTGAAATGCTTTCATAGCCAGAAATCTCACCGGAATTGTCAATTAAGTCAATTATATAATGACATTCTGGAATGCTAAACATATGCTGTCAGCCAAAGCTAAAAATCTCAATTTTGGGAAGAGTCTGGTAAAAGAGTGAAAATATGTTTTCTAATCCCTGCCTGCCTTTCCTCAGATGACTTCTTGGCTGCTTGTTTTCCCTTTGAAGTAGATTCGTTTCTTCCATTCATGCGAAGAGCTCTGCACTCCCACCAGTGAAATCAAACTGTCCTCATCTGACCAGGACCACCACTGAATGAGACACTGAAGCCTAAACCAGAGCATGTTGCTGCTCACTGTGTAACTCTATAGGGTTTGGAACCTTAACTTCGAAGACACGTATGCAACCCTCCTCTGGTCTCCATGTCTCTCCCCGCACCTCACACGGCGCACACACATACACACAGAGAAGGAAAGAAAGGAAGGAAGGAAGAAAGGAAGAAAGAAAATATAAAATTACCTTCAAGACTGGTATACAAAATTAACATCTATCAACCTTTGAAACTTTGAACATAACATGTGTAACTTGGAAACAATTTATTCTTTTAATCTTCATAGACATCTTTTAGGGGAAAACGTTTGTTAAGAAATAATACTTGAAAAATGTCAAAAAGTTCACTTGCCAGTTGATTTTTAATGTCCCTCACACACATAAAGTGTGACGTTCGTTTTTTTCAAAAACTGTCAAGCTTACACTAATGAATATTAACTTCTTGACTGAGAAGAAACAGAATCTCTGATGAATCAGGCAAAGCCCTTCTTCTGAATATTTAAGCCTCTGAGGAGCCTGATTCTTTCACCAGAGCTCACACGCTTTTCCCAGTATCTGACTCCTCTGGAGGAGGATTTGCCTGAGTTCACGCCAAGCTGTCTCATTTATTGTGGTCACAGTCAGTTTGGGACACTAGAGACAGTGCGTGGTGAATAGTTTAAGGAAAACGATTTCTCCTTGTTTTAGAGGCTGAGAACTCGGGGTTCACAGTGGCGGTGGAAAGAATGTCTCCTGAGGCCCTGCTTCCTCCTGCATAGGTGGCTCCTCCTTCTGGTCCCCAGATGTGAACCTCATGGGGTCTGTGTCAGGGATCTTCTTTATAAGGAGCTAGTCCCTTAGGGTGCTACCCTCGTGGCTGGGTCACCATCCAAGGCATTCTCTAAGGCAGGCCCCCTTCCTCCCTCCCTTCCCCCTCGGCTACACACACATCTTCTACAGCCCTTTGGTGGGTAGGATGCCAGCGTATAAATTTGGGACTATAGGAAGTATATGCTCATTCTAGACATAGTGAGCCTAAACCAGGCCTTTCAAACTGAGGGACGTTGTTTAAACGTAATTCAAAACTCACCTGAGGAGTAACCACTCAGACTTAGTTCTATGTCTATTCCCCACTATCCTAATCTCTGAGATCAGAGAAGGTTCTAGAAGGCCCTCCACACTGAGATATCTTTGTGGCATCACCGTGTATGCCTTCTAGGAGCCACAGCAGCCAGAACCTGTGCTGTTTTAGGTAAGTGCACCAAATTTACCAAAGCCACTTAGAGTTACAGGGACCATAAGAAAATAGCATAACATGGGTCCCTAATATGAGATATTTCTGAGGAAACTCTGCATGTATTCTGATTGACACTGCCAAGATTTGAAAACAAAAACAACAGAAAGTAAGCAGCTAGTAGATACAGCTAATGCCCAATGTGCACAGAAGCCAACTCTTTGTTGCTGGGGTTTTGTTTGCTTGCTTTGTTGTTGTTTTTAAATAACAATGCATTTTGAAGAAATAAGTTATTTAAAGTAGCAAAAAGAAAATTTCCAACACTACCCCATTGATTATGGAGAACTTGTAGAAAGGAGAGAGAACCTGTGGATTGGTGGAGGGTGAGTGGGGGAGAACTCCAGGGTTGTTTTTCACAGCTGTAGACGTTTGTTATGCCTCTTTGTGGTCCTGTGCTTCCTTGTGTAGGGAGTAACTTTGTGTACAGGAGACTTTGAGCTTATGAGATCTGACAGGTATGGCTGCCGGGTTAGGATCTTAAGTGGTGGGTGACTAGCCTGGCTTTTTCTAAGATTTCCAAACGTTTCTCTACTACTGTGTCTTCTGGTTAATTGTTGACTGCAGAATACAAGAAGAGGTTGGAAATGTCTGTAAACTTTGGGAACTTTGGGTCATAATTAGCCTCACACCTGAATAAGAACTGTGCCTATGTGGCTTCACAAGCCATTGTGTCTGTATTGTCAGAGGTTGGATTTCTGACCAGGAAGTTGGGGTTCACAGGGACTCCTGTTATGGAATACACAGGAGCTTTACCCATTATTCTCCTGAAGCCATGTGATAGTACATTTTAAGGCACTGTATGTGGAATATAGACTCTCAAATCTTACACATTTTATGTAGACACTTGTCAATCATCAGGAATACACTAAATAGTGGTTAAAATGCAGGGATATCATGTCTTTGGAGTTCTTACCGAAACCAAATAAGCTTGTGTGTGATGGAGACAGAAAATGGCACAAGCATCAAGACGGTAGTAAGTTTTTTGTTTTTGTTTTTGTTTTTTTCACAATTGGAAGGATGATGAAAAACAAGGAACTGTTAACTTGAATTTGGCCTGAGAACCACGCTGCTCAGATCTTGCACTAGTCAACTGTAGCCTGACTCAGGACAGGAGCTAACTGAAAGCAAACTAAGGGAGGAGATTCTTATAGCATGTAGCAGGGGCAATGGTTGTAAAGCCATGTGTCAGTGAGCCCCAGGCAGCCCACTGATTCAAAGAGGGGTGTGAGCCCATCACTTGCCTCTGCCTCCTGTCCACCTTCAGCGCATAATGTTGGTCTGACCAAAACACTTGCTAAAGCTCTCCAAACTAGTTCTGGCTCATGAATATTCTCAGCTCAATTAAAACAGGGTGTATTTAACTTGTCGGAAGATCTCTTTAAACACAACAGACTTTCAGTTCATAGAGACAAGACTTTGACAATCCAACAAATGATCATTTTGCTAATTCCATATTCATGGGTGACTCACGACTGCTCTAGCAACACTGTCAAGCCTCCTTTGTGAGAGGCGACAGCTGCTTTTCTATTCAGCAGCGTCACCAAACAGTTTTTCCCTTTATGAAGAGGCTGTGGAAGGAATAATTCACTTGGAGGTAGCTTTTCGGTCTCAGAAGAGTAAATTTAGGAAGGACTACAGTGTTCTACTGAGGGCTTGTGCTTTGGAACATCTGACCCCCTTGAGCAGTGGAGCACACTGCTTTGGAATGAGGGGACCTGAAAACAGAGTGGATTTGGTCAGCATCATCTGGATGACATCAGGATCCATGATTTACTGAAGCGCCTACAGGTTTTCTTGCTGAAATCCCACTGTGAGTCTCGTGGAAATCCATGTATACGATTTTCCATTCATGCTAAGCACTTTATTTTCCTATTTTCCTTAGTCAAATGCCCACGGCTTCCACCCAGTTCCACCCAAATGATTCCCAGAAGTCTTGCCACTGGTGCTCCTAACAGGACTACCTTTCGTCCAGTTTTGTTTCTCCTGGTTCTCAGTAATGAAAACGATCACAATACCAGAACACAATCCAAGGAGGATTTATTTTCATTGAGAGGTATAAGATTTTACTTATTAAAGATCATATGCTAGATTACTGAATAAGACATTTGGATAAATTGCTAAGAAAACACAAAATGTTTTCCTGGTGATATATATAAAGTTGATCAAACTGACTTTAGGAGAGATGTGTGTGTGTGTGTGTGTGTGTGTGTGTGTGTGTGTGTGTTTAGGACAAAGGAAAACAAGTACTTAGGTTGAGCTTGGCCTAACTATTCATTACAACATCAAAAGCATGATCATCTTCTTTTTTCTCTCTAATAACATTCCTAATAACACAGTGGGACATTGGAAAAATAAATAAAATTTTGCTGTTGAATGTGGGAGAACTGGTTATTTCTGTTAAGATGTCATTACCTCTCCCTCCCCCACTCCACCTCTCTGATAAGTGGTCTGTGTGTGGTCACTTCAGATGATGATTGACGTCTCATGAACTCTGTTTGCCATGAAGCTGTCACAGTAAATACTTTCTTTCCTTCATGCATCTGCCCCAACAGTGCTCCAAGACTGTGGTACAAATATATCAATTACCTCTCTGTATGTCCAAGAGTCAAGAGCTTTTTTTTTTTTTTCTTCATCTTCTTGGCTAAGTCTTCAGCTAGTTCCTTCCACATTCATTTCTTTTTTTCAAAAATGACTTGCAAACCACGCAATGTCCTGCACACTGTACTCTCTCAAACATTTTACTCAATTCTGCTAAAAAAAAAAAAAAAAAAAAAAAAAAAAAAAAGAGTTTTCCCAGCTGAACTAAACTTTTGCGGAAAAAGATTCACGCTCCTGAAACGGATAAAAGAAATCTTTGTATAGATTAACACTAAGGGGTGTCCCTGTGTGTTTTCCTCGAGCAGTTCCGTGTCGTATGTTTCAGTTCAGCCTGAGATGCTCGGTGTTCATGCTGAAATGTTCCATTTCTTTGCACCTGTGCATCTACTTCCCCGTCAGTCCCTGGAGATTATCCTTTGACCCATCATGTTCCTGGCAACTTTGTTGAAGTTCTTTTGTCTGCAAACAGAATGCATGCCGTCTGTCCTCTACCACTGGCTAGTATGTCTGTTTCAATGTCCACATCCTAGGGCGGTGGTTAATGCAGTGGGATTACCTTGTGGTGTTTCCCATTTCTGTTATTTTTACTTGAAATTGTTTTGGGGGTTTTTTGTTATATGATAGATATTTTGGGGCTGTTTATATTTCTCTGGAGAATTTAATTTGTGTTAGATTTGTAGGTTACTACATGTTGTAACGGCTCTGTGTCTTTTCTCAACACATGGCCATGAAACATTTTATTTATTTATTTATTTATTTATTTATTTATTTATTTATTTATTTTTGTATCTATTTCCATTTATTTCACTCCTGTTATATAGATTTTAGTGGAGAAATATTTTACATCCTTGATTAAATTTATTTCCAGGTATCGTCTTTTATTACACTACTATAAATGGAATTGTTTTCTGAAGGTCTGATTCTGGCATCCCACTGCTAGTGCATAGGAACAATATTACCCTTGCGTGTTGCTCTGATGTTTCTCACTCACTTGAATCTATTGATTAGACTGGGTAGCTTTTTTAAAGAACATGGTTGCTAGAGTTTTCTGTACACAAGATCACATCATCTGCAAAGCAACTATTTCAATTTTTCTTTCCATTTGGCTAGCTTAATTAATTTTTCTTCCCTGGAGGCTCTGGCCATATTGAATATACTCCATTACTGTGTTGAACAGAGGCACTCTTCTTGTCTTATTAATTTCTGAAGAGAAATGCTTTTCCTTTATCTCAATTGCTGAGATGTTAGCTACAGATCTGTTTGTGGGGTCCTTATGTTGCAGAATACTTATGTCTAGAATGTGAATTTTTGTCCCAGGAAGAGTTAGGAATTTTGTGATACATCTTTCTTATACCTGTAGATATATATGTTCATTTCCGTTTCATTCTTCATCCTGTTTACATGAGTTGTTACTTTAAAAAAAAAATTGTCAGCTGCCATTGAATCCCTGTGACTGCCCACTGGATAATGGGAGTGATCTTTTTTATATGATGTTAGATTTCTTTTACTAGTATTTTATTGAGTGTTTTTATATTAATGCTCATTGGAGATATTGTTCTGAAGTTTTATTTGTGTTAAAGACTCATTTGGTTTTGGTATCAGCCTAATTCTGGTTTCATAGAATAAATCTGGGTGAATTCATGCCATTCAATTTTGTGAAATGATTTGAGAAGAGTTAGTATTATTACTGAATTATTTTGTAGAATTCAGCAGTAATACCATCCACCCCTAAGATTTCCTTTGATGGGAGATTTACTTTTTTATTAGTGTTCAATTTCCTTCTCATTATTGGTCTATTCAGACTTTCTGAACTTTTTCTTCATCATTTAATGAAGGCTGAATGTGTCTGGGAATTTCTCACTTTCTCCTAATTAGTCCATTTCTTCTTAAGTTCTCTGTCTTGTTGGTATATAATTACCCAGCATGTTGCCTTTCATTCTTTGTTCTTTTTGCGGTCACTTGAAATGTCTCATTTTTCATTTCTTATTTACTTGCATATTCTTTGTTTTTCTTAGTTAATGTAATTAAAGTTTTGTGAACTTTATCTTCTCAAAACAAATCACAAACACCATGGTTTGTTTTGTTAACCTTCTTCCTTATTCGTCTAAACTCTATTTCATTTATTTCCATGATAATCTTTCTTATTTATTATTTCTGTCCCTCTGTTGAGGGTCGGGTTTTCTCTTTTCCCTCTACATTATTGACATACAGTTGATATACTATTAATTTGAGATCATTTCTTTGTGATACAGGCAATTATCAGTTGGTTTTGGTTTGGTGTGTTTCCATGTTTGTTCATGTCAGGGAAGTGTTAAATTATTTTTTCATCTCCTTTCCTCATTGCTGTATTTTGTTTGTTTTGGCTTTTGTGGCTCAGTTAATTGTTGTTTTGGACACTGGCAGTACACATGGACTACCACACCTACCCAGCATGTACATGCGCTCTAGGGATTAGAAGTCTGTCTCTCAGGTTTACATAGCAAGCGTTTTTTATCACTGAAGCCATCTCCCCAGCCCTGTGTTGGCTTTTTGTGGGGTTTTTTTTTCTTTCTTTGTTTTTTGATTTTGAGAGTCTCAAGGGTCTCACATAGCTCGTCTAGAATTCGCTATCTAGCTGACAATGAACTTGAACTATTGGCCCTCTCCCTCCACCTTCCAAGTAGTAAGATGTAGGTAAGAACATGTTTTATGAACAGCTGAAAATGAAATTCAGGGCTTCGTGCGTTCTGGATAGGCACTCTAGCAACTGAACCACATTCCCAACGTAGTATATATTTTAAGCTTCACATCCCATGACCACCTGGATTCACAGCTGAATGTCTGCATGCCTTTATTTTCATTTCATCGATCTTTAAGCTTATGTTTATTTTTTCTCTATTTTAGAAGCAGAATACTTAACTTCAGTATTAACAATTATGTTGAAGGTTGTATTTTGGAGGGTCACGGTGTGACACAAAGTGTTTAATTTTTAAGATTTATTTTCTTTTAAATTACATATTTGCATATGTGCCTACATGTGGGTATAGGTGCTCACAGATGCCAGAGAAGAGCATCTGATGCCCTGAAGATCAGGCAGTTTCAAGCTTATTTGTGATTATTTTGTTAGTGTGTGTGTGGTGTAGTGTCTGTCTTTCTGTGCCTCTATGTATATCTCTCTGTATATTTATTTGTGTGTATTATGGTGTGTGTGTGTGTGTGTGTGTGTGTGTGTGTGTGTGTGTGTGTGTG
>OU015749.1:1381805-1402418 GCA_907169655.1 Acomys percivali | reverse complement strand
TGTGTGTGTGTGTGTGTGTGTGTGTGTGTGTGTGTGTGTGTGTGTGTCTTTGCTGTTGGAGCACTGAGCTTCCCTTTATCCTTTGTTTGTATCTTTGAGGCAGGGCCTGGAGACTTACCTCATGCTTGTAGCTTCCTCCTCCTGCAGCTGATTAGCTTGCCTAAAGATCAGTTAGTGCAAGGTGAACTGTTGATCAGCTCCATTCCACAGCTGCACAGAGTGAAAGGGCCTTTGTTTTCATGTCTTGCACAACAGGGTTACAAAGTAAATGCTCCTGACTCAGAGCGCTAAGTCCTACAGGCTGTTCCTTCAGAATCAGGGTTCATTAAAGATTTAACAGCGTTTGTTGTTGTTGTTATTGATGCTCCTAGACCCTTCTTTTCATGTTTTTTTTTAATTAAAAAGTATCTAACCTGTTGTGATCATCTCCAATTCTACTGAAAGTTCCAGTCTCACCGTGAGATCCTTAATTAATTCTCATTGAGATTTATTAGAGATTGCATGGAAATACTTCACTAAAGAAGTCAGCATTTCAAACTTTTCTTGTAACATTTTCTAAGGAATTTTATATTTTGTATCATGTTGAATGATGTGTTTTCTTCTTTATGAATTCTATCTGGTTAAAATTGGTATCAAAGAAGTACCTGATGTTTAATGTAACCCATTGCAAATCTTCAAGTGGAGTGTTTTTTTCTTATTTCTAGTTGGCTTGGAGGTAAGCACTTCACTGGACTTTTTTCACTGAAATTAAACATTTTCACACATAGTTTAATATAATGAAACTTTCTACCTGTCTCATGTGTGTACATATGTGTACATGTATGTAAGTGTGTGTATGCCTGCTTATATATTTTCATATGTCCACGCATCTCTTTAAAATGTGATGTAATGTGTTTCAAAGTTATAAGTACAGTTGAAAGTCTTTTTATATACTTTCTGTCTTACTCTCTTTCAGTAATTGACCATTCTTCCCAGAGGCCATTTGATAATACTGCTGCCTACTGATTTGTCTGTAATGTGATATACTGTTATCTAATTGGGTTACATTTGCGCAAATGATAATAATCTGTTTGCCTTCTCATGTTGCTTTACTACTCATTTTTGCTTCTAAAGTTTTTCATGTGGCCATTCTTGGATCTGAAGGTCAGGGACGTAGACCTCAACTCTCAATAAAGCTGCAGCGAAGTACTGTGCCCAGTTCTAAAAAGCAAAGGCAGACCTATCAACTGGAGGGGTTTTCTCAGTTGCGTTTTCCTTTTCCAAAATGACTCTTAAGTTGTATCAAGTTGACGAAAGCCGACTTCAAAATACCCGACTTCACTTAATTTTTTTATCTTAAAAAACACGCTACTTGTCATCTTTCAGTTATGTAGGGGGCGTCTCAAACCCCAGCAGAGATGATGATGTATGGCTTTTCAAGTTTTTGATTGACATGAAACATTCGTATAAAAATCTTTGTAGGGGATAGACTTGAGTGAACAAACGCACTGTGTTATCAATTTAGGGACATTGCCGTATGCGCCTCACCGTCCGTTCTAGTCTCCTGGACTATTTCATAGTCCTCTTTACTTCAACTCACTTTGTTGTAAGGCGATGTATCGTTTGTTCATTTGTTTGTTTTTTGTTTTTGTGTTTTGATTTTTCAAGATAGAATTTTCTGTGTAGCCCTGGGTGTCCTGGAACTCTCCTTGTAGGCCAAGCTGGCCTCGAACTCACAGCAATCTGCTTGCCTCTGCTTCCCGAGTGCTGGGATTAAAGGCGCGCGCCACTGTGCCCTGCATAATGTAGTGATTTTTACTACACTCTGATTGTCCTGCGCTTATGACCAGCACTGGTTTCTGGATTTTATATTAACGTATACTTAATATCCTCCCCTTGCCTGTGTAATGACCACTTTTTCTCTATTTGTAAACTACACACAAAACAGGCTTTAGGAAAAAAAAAAAAATCAAAGTATAACCTTCTGTTGCTTCAATGTCCCTTTAAAAAAATACTCTTAGTTTCAGTAGTGTACAAACTTTTCAGGCTTATAACTGATCATAATGTGGAACCTACAGTTCAAAACACCTAGCTTTGGACTCAGCTCTCCATTTCACAGGTAGCACTGGGCACATTCAAAAGTGACGCAATGGACATGGAAACCTGCCTGAGCTCCGGAGTTTTACCCAGCTGTACTTGAACCCCAGAGAGGTTCATTTAAGAATTATTTGTTCAGCCAGGTGGTGGTGTCGCATGCCTTTAATCCCAGCACTTGGGAGGCAGAGGCAGGCTGATCGCTGTGAGTTCAAGGCCAGCCTGCTCTACAAAGTGAGTCCAGGACAGCCAAGGCTATACAGAGAAACCCTGTCTCAAAAAACTAATAATAATAATAATAATAATAATAATAATAATAATAATAATAATTTGTTCAATTCATTCAAAGTCAAAGAAAGTAAATTAATGTGTATTCTTAAAAATGTAAAACATTACAATAACCATCAAATGATTCTTAACTGCCTGAATCAATAAAAGTTACTCTTAAATAGAGAGAGCAATATTCCTTTAAAAATAATCAAACCTCCTGTCTTAATAGCTTCATAAATGAACCTAACAGTTGTTTCTAGGATGGTGTTGAGGAGTTTGTCATCTCAGGAGCTGTGGACCTGAGTTGGAGCACCAGTTCACAGATGAAGCTGGTCAGACATGGGGACAGAAGATTCCCTGGAAGCTAGCAGGCCAGTGAGCCTGATGTAGGAATCAAACACCAGATCCTGCTTCCAAGGATGTGCAAGGACTGACAGCCGGCTGAGGTTGACCTTTCACCTCTGCATGCCCACTATGGCAAACGCACACCTGCACTCACATGTGTGTGTGTGATGATGTGTGGGCACAAGCTTGGCAAGAGCATGTGTGTGGAGATGAGCGGACAACTCTGTGGAGCTCTGTTTCTCTTTCCACTTTTATGTGGGTTCTGAGGATTGAGCTACTCAGGCCGTCAGGGCTCTGCTGCAAGTGCTTCATCTGATGAACTATGTTGGCAGCGCCACACAGAGAGATTGGCTTTGACCAATATTTGACCTATGCCTGCGGTTGTAAACGCCTGGTGGTACCACAAGTCTCATCAGAGTGAGTTTAAAATCTAGAACCAAATAGTATAGGATATACCATTGCACTTGGTTTTGTTTGAAATTGGAACAACACCATTTGGAAATGCAACTTATGCACTAACTCATGAATTACTATCACTTTAACCCTTCATGTGTATTTTCACAGGTTTAACATTATGTGTTTGGAAAACAACTTAGATATTATAGGAACCAGAATAAATGGATAACAATAACATTTTCCCATTATCATAAAGAAATATCACAGGGGTGTCAGATGCATCATATTTATGTAGATGTGTAAGAATTCTGGCTCTGCCAAAAATTATAAATTCAAATTCTTTAGAGGGAGGTTTTTTGTTTTTGTTTTTGTTTTTTGCCAAGCACGGATGTATTTCAAAGATGGAATTAAAAAAAAAAAAATGATGCCATTCCCTAACTCCCTGGTACCTCCAGGGGCAAGATTGTCTCCTGAGCTCCATTGCCCAGCCCACATCTCTGCCTACATTCCTGAAGGCAGCAGGGACATCCAGCTCTTCCTGCATTCCAGGAGGCCTGCCAGCACCAGGGTCAAACAGGCCTAACAATATTTGAACAACTACATAGGACTCTGACCAAGGTTCCTTGCCCACTGGGTCACCTGAGGCACACCCAGAAGCAGCAAACAGCACCCTGCCCCTGCATTCCTAGAGGCCTACCACCCGCCCAGGGACTACATCCTGCCTAATAAACAACAGAACACAATCAACAAGAGCCAGGGTAATATGGCTATACCAGGCCAACTATCCCACTATAGCAAGCACTCTAGAGCCTAACACAAGCTGAAGCATAAGAAAAGTACCTTAAATCTAATGTTATGGTATTAGTAGAGGCCTTTGAAGAGGAAATGAATAAATCCCTTGAAGAAATACAAGAAAATACAACCAAACATGCAAAGGAAGTGACTAAAATGATTCAAGACATGAATATGAAAATAGAAGCAATAGAGAAAACACAAACAGAGGGAATTCTGGAGATGGGAAACCTAGGAAAGAGAACAGGCACTGTAGACACAAGCATCATCAACAGAATACAAGAGATGGGAAAAAAAGAATCTCACATGTAGAAGATACAGTAGAAGAAAAATAGATACACTGGTCAAAGAAAATGTTAAATCTAAAAAGTTCCTGAAACAAAACATCCAGGAATACTGGGACAATGTGAAAAGACCAAACATAAAAATAACAGGAATAGAGGAAGGAAAAGATTCCCACATCCAGGAAAAAGAAAATATTTTCAACAAAACCATTGAGGAAAATCTCCTCAACTTATAGAAAGAAATGCCTATAAACATACAAGTAGCTTACAGAACCTCCAATAGATTATACTAGAAAAGGAAATCCTCCTGCTACATAATAATCAAAACACTAAATGCACAGAACAAAGAAAGAATATTGAAAGCTGCAAGGAAAAAAAGGCCAGGAGGCATGAAAAGGCAGACCTATCAAAATTACATCCGACTTCTCAACAAAGACTCTAAAAGCCAGAAGAACCTAGACAGATGTCTTGCAGTCTCTAGGAAACCACAGATGCAATCCTACACTGCTATACTTAGGAAAACATTTGAGTACTATAGATGAAAAAAAAAAAAAACAACAAGATATTCTAAGACAAAACTAAACATGTCTACCTATATCGAGTCATCTGTGAGAAGACTTGATTGAGAGGTTGTTTAGATCATATTTCCCTGTTGGCATGTCTCTGGGGTATTGGCTTGATTGGTTATTTATACAGGAAGGGCTAACCTACTATGGGTAGCACGATCCCTAGGTCTATATAATAAAGGTCTCTGAGCATCAGTCAGAAAGACAGAGACAGAGTCAGGGATGGGGGCAGAGCACAAGGCAATAGCCAGCATCCCTCCATGGTTTTTGCTTTAGTTATCGTGTCTAGCTTCTTTCCTTCAGTTATGGACCCAGTTTTCCTCAGTGATGGATTCTGAGCTGGAGGTACCAACCCAACAAACCCTTCCTTCACTGAGTTGCTTTTGGTTAGAGCTCAGATGATTTACAACAAAGGATAATAACTGAAGACTCATGGTTTTCATGTTATGAGAGACTGAGAAGTGACTGTATATTAAGTTAATGAGGCCCTGGCTATTTCATTAATATCCTGTCAAATCCCTTGACTTACCTTGGTAGGAACTAAGATGCTTACTAGCTGTCCATCTCTCAGCCATTGTTAGCCATATAGTTAGGTGTATCATTAATAATCTGAGTCATTTCTTAGGAATAAGGCAAGGGTTGTGATCATTTTGACTGGAGAAGTTAATGTTTAATGAAAATTAACATCTCACCATGTTTAGTTTGTTTGTTCATTGGCTCCAGAAAGAGTTTGAAGAAAGGAGATATTTGAATATACAAGGTTTCCTACATCTCAAATTTCTTGTTGGGCCATTTATAAGAAGAGTGTTGACAATAACTCTTTAGACAATAAAATGGTAAGTCAGTGCTAGCAGGTGGCATGAACAAACATTCAGACCATCAGCGTTACATTCTGAAAGTACTGCGTTATACTTGCAGATTCGCTTTATGAAGAATTAGATCATGAAACCCAAAGCCCTTCATAATTGTTAAAAATATTATCAGTTTTATTCAGTAATTTTAGAATGTGATTATTTTAACATTCCAATAGTTATCATCTTTTGCCCAAGACCTTACTATGTTAAAGTTGTACTTTGTTCATTTTGATACAAAGTCTCTCATAATCCAGGCTGCATTGAGTCTCTCTATGTAGCTAAGAATGTGCTTGGACCACTGGCCTCCATGCTTGCACTCCCCAAGTATTGCAATTAATGGCATGCACTAATGCTTGAATTTTTAAAATGTCTTGTATTTATTTTTACTAAGTGTGTGTGTGTGTGTGTGTCTGTGTGTGTGTGTGTGTGTGTGTGAGAGAGAGAGAGAGAGAGAGAGAGACAGAGACAGAGAGACAGAGAGACAGAGACAGAGACAGACAGAGACACAGAGAGACAGAGACAGAGACACAGAGAGAGAGACAGAGAGACAGAGACAGAGAGAGACAGATAGACACACAGACACACAGACACACAGACAGAGAGGTGAGAGCATGTACCATAGTGCACAAATGGAGGCCAAAGGATAACTTTTAGAAGTTGGTTCTTTCCTCTGACCATGGATTCTGGGGGACTGTACTCAATCCATCAAGCTTGCTTTGCATGCCCTTTTACCCAGGTAGCCACCATCTACCTCCCTCCACTTTTAAAAGTCAACGTGATTTGCCTTATTGTGAAATTCCTGCTAAAAACATCCAGTCAATGGGTCTGAATTAATTTAGATATGAACATATCTAAAAGTATTGAATCCTCATAGATATTTGTGTTCCACTTGTTATACTGTGTTGAAAAATCACACAATTTGCATTGAGATATATAAATAGAGTATGCCTTTTAATTACAAAATGTGAATATACATACCATGATGCATATTTTGTGGAAGTCAGAGGACCATGTACAGGAGTCTGGCCTCTTCTTCTAAAAATAAGCAGGTTCTGTGGCTCAAACTCAGACTCCCAGTCTTTGAGCTAAGCACCCTTTACTCACAGAACCATCTCACTGGCCCACAATGATTCTTAAATTATGCTTCATCTTCCTTCTGCATCTTTGCAACTGAAGGCCTTGCTTTGATTTAAAGATGCTGAAGGGTGGAGCTCCTTGACTCCTGTGTGGATAAGACGAAGTCTCACTTCCAACCTTATGATTAAGACTGACAACTATATATATATAGTTATCTATCTATCTATCTATCTATCTATCTATCTATCTATCAATCAATCATCTATTTACCATTAATATGTCATTTATATATCATCTATATTTATCTGTCTAGTCCATTATCTACTACCTATCTATCATCTATCTATCTATCTATCTATCTATCTATCTATCTATCTATCTACCTATCTATCTATCTATCTATCTATCTATCTATCTATCATCTATCTATCATCTATCTATCTATCTATCATCTATCTATCTATCTATCTACCTATCTATGTATCATCTATCTATCTATCTATCTATCTATCTATCATCTATCTATCTATCTATCTATCTATCATCTATCTATCTATCTATCTATCTATCTACCTATCATCTATCTATCATCTATCTATCTATCTATCATCTATCTATCTATCTATCTATCTATCTATCTATTATCTATCTATCTATCATCTATCTATCTATCTACATATCACCTATCTAGATATAGATAGATATCACAAGTATATATGCTTCTCTATGTTTCAAATTGTTATGGATTATTACTGGGCTATTCTCATTCAGTATCATTTGTATTATAAAATCGGTATTTCCAACTTCTTTTGACTTGCTTTTTTTGTTAAGTAGAATTTTGGATGAATTTTTTTAAAAACTTGGAATTCCTATTTTATGACTGTTTTTAGAGTTAGTTTTACTTTTTACTTTTAATTATGTGCCTGTGTATGTTTGTGCAATCAACTCCAGTTCCCACAAAGGGCAGAAGAGGGATTTAGATGCCCTAGGAGCATGACAGGTGGCTGTGAACTTACTTAGCAACACATATGCTGGGAACAGGGTTTTGGTCCTCTGCTAGAGCAGCTTGTACTCTTAATTGCTCAGCCATCTCTCCAGCCCTCATGACCAGTTTCTTTCAAGTTCCTTTACAGTATTCACCCACAAATTATGTACTCATTTTACCCGATTGAGAACTTCAACCCACTTTTAGCTGCATTTTCCCACAAGCATCCTCCATATTTTCAGAAAACCACCTAATTTCAGCCCTTTCAGGATACTTCACTTTTCACAGTGTTTGATTCTCTTAATATTTACATATTCATTCTCTTTCTAATTAATTTGACAGTTTAAATATTATGAAAATTTTTGTTGCTTTTAACAGGCTTTAGGCAACAACATATTGATAATAGCAACAACATATTGATAATATGAATGGAAAATTAGTTTATAAATGCTATTGCAGTGTTCTGTGTGTGAGCTAAAGAAAGGAAAATATATGTCATGGCATCATGTAATACAATTAATATCGTTTAGTATTTGTGTACAGCATGTTTTCTATCATATATTGATTCTTGATCTCAATTTTAATGTATGTGGAGAGAGCATTTGGTGTCTATAGAAAGGGAGTTAGGAGAGAGGCAAAAGGCATCAGAAGTTGTGTGTCAGGGAGTCATCATAGAATACATTAGACATAAAAGGGGAATAGGCTGTGTTAGGGAGAGGAAGGAGTCTAGCCAGGAGGTGGGTAAGGCTGGGCAAGGGAAGAGGGGGAGGAGAGTAAAAAGGAAAAAAAATGTTTGTGAAAATGCCACAGTGAAAACCCAGTATTTGTTTACAAATTTAAAGATGACCAATGAAAATAATAAATTTTGATATTTGTGGAGAATTTCCTTCTTGTTATTATTTTGTATATGCAAATTTTGAATGCATGTACATATGTGTACCACCTGTGTGCCTGTTACAGCTGTGAGCCACCATGTTGGGATGCTGGGCATTGAACCCTGTTCTTCTGCAGTAATTTCTAGCTTTCTTAACTGCCAAGCCAACTGTTCACCCACCCCCACCCCTGCCTGTCTGTGGAGTGTTTCATAGGATGAGGAATAGTTGATGGCTAGGAGGCTTAGCGTGAAAGTTCTGTAAATGCTTTTGCCACATCATTGGCATGGTGTGTGGACTCGATGTGTGCCGACACCATCTCAGATCAAATATGACACCTTCATATTGTACTCCTGGGCCTCTGTGCAGCGTGAGCCTCTTACTGACTCACATGTTACAGTGTGTAAGAGCAGAATCTGAGGCGTGGCAGACAGAAGGCAACCCCTTTGCTCCCTCCTCCAAAGTCTAACCCAGCAGCTGGGAGGCACTTTACAGCTATCTATACTTTTAATAAAAACACACAGGTGCTTCTAAGGAGGTGCATAGTGATGAGGCTCAGGTGCCCCGGACACAGATAATTTCAAATCACATCTGGAGACCCATAACATGCTGAAATGAATCAACTCGTCCAAGGAACACTTGTCCTTTAAAACACACTGTTCCTTATGCTGTAAGCTGAGTATTTCTTCCCAGAGAGGTTCGTGATATGTTTCCTGAACTAATGAAGTTATGACTCCGGCTTGAACCCTCATGGGAAGCAAGTGAATTGACTGAGAAAATAAATGTAGGAACTGTGTAAGAAAAGGAACAGGGTGGACTATATGAATATGCAAATCCAGACTCAGAAGAAAGTTAGTGATTGGCAGGAGCTGGACAAGTGGGAAATTATCATGACCGCTAATGAGCGTGGGACTTTGGAGGGGAACCAACCTAAAATCAGATAGTAAAGGTATAATGAATATAAATATGCTAAAACACCAACATTTGCATATTATAATGAGTCATAGTAGGTGAACTGTGTGTCATTTAATCTAGACAACAACAACAAAAGGATTGCTTAAGATGTAACTCAGGGTGAAAGCGGGAGGGAGGGAGGAACGGGAGGACACAAGTGATGGGATAACAATTTAGATATAATCTGAATAAATTAATAAAAAAAATATAACTCAGCTTCTAAATGTTGAGAAATTCTAGGCTTAATAGGAGCCCTGCATATGTCAGTCTGAAATGCTGGGCCAATTGGGATCAGAAGGTTTCTTTGAAGCTGTCCCGGGAACTGCCCAAGCACTTGGGCCTGGAACATGAAGGATGCAGGATGCCAGCATCCAGCATGCCAAGACAGGGTAAGCAAGTCTTCAATAGTTCCTACCACACAAATATGTCTGTCAGATATATTGGGCGGGAAGGCTGAAGATGATGCTCCAACGTTATAGAGAGATTTGGATGAATGTTCAGTCAGCAAACTGTCTCTGTCATTTCCTCATTTTGGAAGCTGCTAACCTGCCCTCCTTGTATACTCAGGCAATTAATTTTATTCCTTCTCAAGTCTATGATGGGGTTGAAGACCAGATAGTTTAGGTTTAAAATTAAGCTTGGTTCTTTAGGGGTTAAGTTGTTTTTAGGTCGAGAGCAATGTTTTTAGGTTGACAGAGATGAGATATGTTAGGTATTGATCTACATTCAGAATTTTAGACTCACCAAGACAGGAAAGACGTTTTCTTCCAGGTTGCCAAATACAACTAGGCAAAACGTATGAATGTGACATTTATGTAACTCCCTGTTGTTTTATGGTTCTTCTTGCTGTATGTAGTTAATTGTATATATGTGTAACAATATAAATGTATATGTAAATAAATAAATAAACAAATAATAAGTAAATAACCCCCCCCCCCAAAAAAAAGATGAACTCTGTCCTTTCCTAGTGTCTTTAGCCTGATTTTTGATCCCTAGTGTCACAAAAGACAGACAGACAGATCAATTCCATTAAATTGCCATGGTGGTTTTTTTTTGTTTGTTTGTTTTTTCCTCAGTGTGAGGCAAAAAAAAAAAAACTTGACAGTAGAACTGAAGGCAGGAGGGGCCTATTTTGACTTACAGTTTGAGGTTGCATTCCAACATGATGCCGAAAGAAAGGTCACGCTAGTGGATCTGTCTGTGACACTGGACGCTTGCAGTGCTATTTGTTGACATCTTGGTGGCTCCAGAGGCAAAAAGCTGGGGCAGGAACCAGAAGGGGATTAAACGCTCAGTTCTGGTGTCTAACAACCCACTTCTCCTGGCTGGTCCGTATGTCCCCAAAGCTTCTCAGTGTCTCCAAAGTTCCCCAACCTCCCCCTGTGGAAGGAATATTTTTTTTATTGTATGGATGTAGTGCCTGTCAATAATAAATCTGATGGCCTATAGCTGAGGCAGGGAATAGGAAGTGGAATATCCAGGAGGCAGAAAGAATTCTGGGATAGAGCCAGGGGTGTGAGGTTCAGTTGCCAATAGGTGAAGAGGCTGGATGCATGGTGCCTGAGCTCCAGTAACCAGCCATGTGGCAGAGTGTCGATTAATATAATAGACTCTTTTAAATTATGAGTTCATCAGAGAAGAGCCTAGCTATATCACCTAGGTATTTTAAAATAATTATCTTGAGTCTCATTATTCTGGGAGCTTAAGGACCTGAGGAAAAACTACCTACTACACCCCAGTGTCAAACACAGGGACCTTTGGGTGATAATTCACAGTCAAACCATTTCAATCCTTAAGAGATGAACTGAATGAACAAATGAATAACTGTAAACTCATATTAGGCTCTTTCTGGGAAATGCTCATAAGCTGTAATTGGGATGCATTGTATGAGAGGAGAACAAATGTTTAAAAATAATAATAAAATAAAGGTATGTTTTTTTTAAGATTTCACAGTCTCCATGATCTGGCTATTATGAATAAGGCTGCTATGAACATGGTTGAGCAAATTTTCTTGTTGTGTGCTGGTGCATCTTCTGGGTTTATTCCAAGGAGTGGAATAGCTGGGTCTTGAGGAAGCCCTATTCCCAGTTTTCTGAGATAGCACCAGATAGATTTCCAAAGTGGTTGTACTAGTTTGCATTCCCACCAGCAATGAAGGAGTGTTCCTCTCTCTCCACATCCTCTCTAGCATGTGGTGTCACTTGAGTTTTTGATCTTAGCCATTCTGATGGGTGTAAGATGGAATCTCAGAGTTGTTTTGATTTGCATTTCCCTGATGACTAAGGAGGTTGAGCATTTCTTTAAGTGTTTCTCAGCCATTTGATATTCTTCTGTTGAGAATTCTCTGTTTAGTTCCAAGCCCCATTTCTCAATTGGGTTATTTGGTTTGGTGGTGTTTAATTTCTTGAGTTCTTGGTGCCTCACATTTGACTATGTCCCCTGGAGGGGGAGACCTAGTGGCACTCAGAGGAAGGACAGCAGGTCACCGAGAAGAGACTTGATACCCTATGAGCATATACAGGGGGAGGTAATCCCTCTGAGGAACAGTCATAGGGGAGGGGAATAAGGGGAAAATGGGAGGGAAGGGAGAATGGGAGGATACAAGGGATGGGATAACCATAGAGATGTAACAAGTATAAATTAATAACATTGCATACACTGTAACCAGATTTCACCATGTGCAAGCATGCACACAGACTGGGCATATAATCTGTGTAATTTTCTTGTTCCTATAAAGAAACAGGAAAATAGAAAAATCTCATTTATCTTCTCTGCAAACAAAAACTGAATTTATTGTCTAAAAGCAATTAATACTTTCCTTGTGGAGTTTCTCTCTGGTTCTTTTAGGAGGGCATCTCTCTCCCTCTCCTGCCACAGCACTAACCAAAAGGTTCGGGAGCTGGTAGCTTTTTACATAGCATGAGAGGGAGCGACAGATGAGCAGAAAGAAAAGATTCCTGGGCAAGTACTAAACCAAGATAACAGTCTCCTTTTATTGTCAAGGACCCTCACTGACGAGGAACATGTGTGTGTGTGTGTGTGTGTGTGTGTGTGTGTAAGTGTGTGTGTAAGTGTGTGTGTAAGTGTGTGTGTTTTCAGGGAGCAGCCTGGTAGATTGCAACACATACTGTTTGAGACATGCACATTGCTCGTGTCTAAACACAGAGCAAAACCCTCATGATGGTCTGCCCAGGGAGATCTGTTTTACTTCGTACTTTTTCACACCTAAGAGGGCTGAGAGGAGTTTGCTGTTTTGTCATTATTAATCTCCGTGTGTGGCCTGAAAAAGACCCTCATCTCCCACCAGGAGACAAGAGAGAGCACAGCTCATGCGTGGTGTGCTCCTAGTCCGACTTTTGTTAATGGGGATGCAGACAGGAACCAAAATGACAGAATGAAGTGACTTTTGAAGTGTGCTCTTCTGTTTAAATATAGATTTGCAAGGAATGTCTCAATATAATATTGATGTGGGATAATTCAGAGGCATAAGGAGCAATTTATCGAATTTCACAATCCTGATTGATGGGCATTTGAGAAGCGGTTTCCTAGCTGGACACTGTCTGACTCATGGACTGTGCTGAGTTAGGAGTGTAGTGATTGGCCCGCCACTGTCACCTAAGCTGCTTGTGGTTACTGGGAATTGAACTCAGAACCTCTGGAGGAGCAGACAGTGCTCTTAACCACCTCTTTAGCTCCCCCTGAGCTGCTTGTGAAATCTTTGTCCTTGGTCCTTCCTCCTTATTTGGGCAGAATGTGTAGGACTCTGTGAGGTTAGTGCCACTAACAGTCTTATGCTTTACGAATCCCATCAGTAAACAAACAGGCTAGTCATCTTACCTTGGCAACTTTACATATATACTTTTAAATCCATAGAATAAATAAAGTAATTTTAATGAAGAACAACTATGCTACTTCATCAGTGAAATGAAAATGCCATGGAAACTTTTTCATAATATCTGGGATGTTTTCTAACTCTAAGTTATTGTGACGTAATGTGTAGAACATTTTCATGGAGTATTACTATTGCCTTCTTTCTCGTAGTCTACTGCCATGGGAAACCTCTGCTGGCATCTGCTCCTATGCTTACCTGCCAAAAGTAGTCCAGGTGGATTCCATTAAAAAGATATTTGGCATTCACACACCTTGGAAATGTGAGGAAAGTGATGTTTATCAATATATTATTTTTATAACAAACGATGTTTGATTAACCAATTGTATCATGGAATCCTATGTCTTGCTTCATTTTAACTGACAACCTGACATAGTCTACAGTCGCCTGTGGAGGGAGTCTCAGCTGAGGCACTGCTAATGCAAAACTGGTCTGTGGGGGACTGTCCTGGCTGTTAGTTGATGAAGGAGGGTCTGGAGAAATGTGGTGGCACCACTCCCTGGGATGGTTGTCCTGGGCTTTGAAAGAAAGTTGGTCAAGCCTGGGTCAGGAGAAGAGTAGGTAGCGTTTCTTCATGGCTTCTGCTTCAAGGTCCTGCTTTAGTTCCTGCCCTGAATTCCATCAGTGACAGACTGTGATCTGTGCACTGAAATAAACTGTTTCCTCCTCCAAGTCCCTTATAGCAAGAGTGTTTATCCCTGCAACAGAAAGGAAAGTAGAACATTGCACCACGACACTGTGAGGTTAACAAGGCAGTAGCAACCTCACACACTGGGTGTGGAACATCATGTCAAACGCTTATTCTCAGACACTGAGAGCTCATGTTCTGGTGAGCAGGTGCACTGACTGGCGAAGGCCCCTCTAGAGTTACTTAAGGTCATCCTAAGTTTGCAAATGTTCCTGGGAAACCAGATGTCCGCCTCCAGCGTCCTTTCAAATTTTATTGTCTTTTACCCATAAAGTCCTAATTTTCACTGCTAAGCTTCTGGCCCTAGTTTCCCTCCACATATAAACCAAACCAAAACCAAAACAAACAAAATGCTTAAAGAAACAAATATTGCTACAGCTTAACACACTTTCAGCGGTGCTTCAGTAAATAGTCATTTGCCATTAGTATGCCACTGAACACGTGTCTTAAAAGCTGAGGATTTTCAGTGACTTCTCAGATTTTGTTTGTTTGTTTTTTATGTTTGTCACCACCACTGTTTCTCTGACACTGCAGTTAGCTAAAGATTTATTTTGAAGGGGAATGAATTGTGTTTTGTCTTGAGGGGTTAAGTAATATTTGATGTTAGTAAGAACGCAGTCCTTTTGTTAATTTACATCATGCCCACTTCTCTTCTTTCCATTCAACTGCCCTGCTAATCCTACTGAGAGCAAATGCTTACACCTGGAGGTGTTGCAGGCCAGATTTCCAAACACCACAGAAGAGCCATATTACATACTGGTCAGCAGCATTTCTCTTGCTTTAACCTCATGTTTTTTTTCTTTATCATGACTCATACGAATCCGGGATCTAACATGGCTAACGTTATCAGAAGGAGCCCCTGGTGAATGATTGTCCTGGAAACATAATTGAATGTGACTGATGACCCTGGAGTGGGGGAACAGTCAGGTTATTGCTCACCAGTCAGGCTTGTCCGATTCCACAACCTTCATGGTCTTAGAGAAGAACAGGGAAGAGAAGACGAGCTTTTAGAGGATTTGCTTCACTGAAGGCCATGGAGCTAAGAGAAATTCAAGAAGGGACTCTGAGTTTGGGAGAAAGTTTTAGTGATTTGGATTGGAGACCAAATGTAGAAGCATATTCTTGGCTTCAGGCTGAGCACCACCAGAACAAAAGGTTTGCATGCTGATAGAGCAGGCTTGGCTCTATTACGGGGCTTGATTGGCTGCTGGCTCTGGGTGGTTAAAAGCAAAGCAAAATTTGGTCTACTTACATGATGTGAGAGGGAGGTTTAAGATTGTGAGGGCTGATGGGAAGGCAGCTGGAGGAGTTTGGGAAATGGTAGTAGATATGCTGATTGTCAGGAAATGTAGTCATCAAAGAACTTTCCTTATAGGAATGAAATCAGCGTGCATAACAATAATTGCCCCGTATACGTTTCTTGTTCTTGACGTTACAGAAGGCAAGACTGTTTTGAGAACAGCAGGTATGGAGACACTGTGGCTTACTACCTGTGGATCCTCAGTACTCAAGGGTATTTGCTTTAGAGAAATAGAGTGCAGTGGCCTGATTAGGGTGTGGCGATTTGCAACCAGCAGACAGGGGAAGATCAAAGGGACACAAGAAAAAATGCAGTCAATGACAATGGAAGAAGAGTATGTTCAGAGAAAACTCCCATTACAGCACTGAATTTTACAACAATGTGTTCCTTGAGGCCAGGGGTTATGGCTTATTCATTTCTTTATCTCGGCTCTTAAACGGACGATTAAAAAAAAAAAAAAAACAACCTCAGTAAATGTTTGTTGAATAGAGTCAGTTGAAATAGCTTGTTGTGTTTGTAAAGCAGTCTTCTTAGGTCAGTAGAATTTCCTGTTTACAGACGATGGTATCAACGCTTGACAAATTTACAAAGACAGAGCTGGAAGGAACTGGAAAGAATTGGAATCTGAACATGATCTTTATGAATCAAAAACTAAAAACATTTCCATTATCAAGAGGGTACATTAAACTAGACCTTCAGTCCTGTGCAGGAGCTGCAGAGAGACTGGCTCACGGCTGAAGAATTCAGGGGGTCTCATTCATTACTCCCCCTCCAGAATACTCATAATCCGCGTTAAAAGTTCTGATAAGATGCCAGCTAGGTAATTCTTCTGCTTGCAGGAGCCATTACGCCTGAAAAGTTTCTCACGTGTTTTACATCATTTTAAAATAGTTTTTTTTTAAAGGGTGTGAAGATAATAGCACCAAACGATCATCATCTGTCTTGGTAAGAGAGATTCCATAAGTGGTCTGAGCATGATGGAGTATAGTCATTACATTCTGGGAAGAAATAACTTCAACTTGCTAGACATTGTTGAGAAAGTACAAAGCCAGTGTTCTCTAACTTCGGAATACTCAGAGATGTGTTTTTATAGGTATAATTTGCTATCTATCCATGCTTCCTGTAATGACTGGATCTCTAACTGAAAACATATTTATTTTCTGCATGCACTAACTAACTAAACTACAATGGACAAACATGGGTTATTATTCCTTAATTTGTGGAAATATGTTTCATTGAATATTTGTTAACTTCATATTTGAGATTATAAGTCTTTTTTTTTTTCCTGTTGTTGTTTTGGCATTTGCAGTGTTATAGGATATAGGCTACTTTCTGTTTTTACAGTTCATATGGGTTAAGAATTAGAGGAAGTCAGAAATAATACAATCGTTTAGGGAGGTAGCTGGAAGTGAATTGATTCCTGAGTAAACAACAGGATGTAGAAACTGAGCTATGAAAATGGGTAGTGCTAGTTGGGCATGGTGGCACACAGCTATAATCCCAGAACATGGGAGGCACAGACAGGCAGAGCTCTGTGAATCTGAGGTCAGCCTGGTCTACAAAGCCAGTCAAGGATAGCAGGAAACCCTGGTTCAAAAGTAAACAAAACAAAAAAGACAAAACAAACAACCAAAGAAAATGGTTAGTGCTTCAAAAGCTCAAGTTACGAATAGAGAGGTCGGACAAAGGGCAGGGCCTCTGTTAACGTTACTTATCAGAAGAGACAGACACACAGAGACAGAAAGAGAGAAGAGGCAGCAATGAAGTGTTTAACTCACTTAATGTCAACAAAATAATGATATTTTATACTGGTTTGTGTTGTTTTAAAATAAAACAATATTTTAAGAGATGGGGCAACCTAGACAAATCATGTATTTATTAAGAGTCAGGCACTCGTATAATTTATTTTCTTAAGGAAATATATCATTGTCCTATCTAACTAATCTTTTCATGTTAAAAAGAAAAAAAAATACAACCCAAATTACCTCCAGAGTAACACCGTATCTTTTTGATAAATGTATTTACTGATTTTCACTGACTGTTCATCGCATGTGAAACCACTAAAGTGGAAACTGAAGCACAGAAAACAGAAACGGAAAAGAGCTTATGATTGCATTGGTGTCGTTTTTAAGTTAACCATTAGATTATCAGTTGTAGCCTGTTGTAGTAAAAATATACCGGACTTGGTTGCAAACCCAGTAACTAGCATATTACAAACTAAATATATTTTTGTCCGTAGATAAAATCAACCCAAAATCCCAAACCAGGGTCATAAGGAAAAAATGCAAAGGCTTACGACTAAGGAACACGAGAGTCATGCGGATCAACAAGGAAACCGAAAGAGCAGGGAGGATCGGATCTGAGCGCCGCGGGGGTTTACAGTGTAAGGGTTCTTAGAGGGAGTCAGAATTATGTTCGAAGACCAAATCATCGGAGATAAGACAATATAGAGTAGATGAGAGAACAGAACGGGATGGAGGAGACGGCAAGAGACCATTGTTAGTCTGACAGCATCAGGAAGTCCCAGGTGGAAGTAAAGACAGTATTTATGTATGAGGAATTAAAATGAAAGCCAGGGAAAATCTCCTAAGATACTCAACTTAGCAACTGAACATCTTTAAAAATCAGGGCATGAAGCTCATTTTCAACCATTAAAATTTGTCCGAAGGCCAGAAAAGAGTGCTGTGAGTTACTAGACACTAAGTAGGTTTGAAAAGATCCTCGGCAAAACTTTGGCTGAGGTGAATGAGAGCCTTGGGGAAAGGGTTCTTCTGATAACACTCAAGCTTGTTAGGCACAGCAAGTAAGAGATGGTTTCTCACATCTACAGGACTCACCAATCATTAAAATAGCAAGATTGCCGATTGTAAGATGATCTACATGATGAAACCAACTTTATTTCTACCCATGTGATCAAAAGAAAATGTGTGCCTTATAGTAACAGTAACAGTAAATATTAATGCACCAAAGAATAAACTTAAATGCTACTATTAAAACCATGTGAACTTTGTTAAACTGACACTTTATGAGGACACCAATAAGTATTTATGAATATAGCAAACATAGTCATGCAAAACTTTTACAAACAAAATGGTAAAACTTTATCATTATATTAAATTAAATCAAAAAATAGTACATCATTATTAAATGCCATAACGATGTTAATTCTTCCAAAAACCCTGAATCACATTTGTCAAACTTAAAAAGAATGAGACAATTTATTTTTAATTGAAGAAAATAGTTCTGGAATTTATATGTAAGTATGAGTAAGAGGAACTTTCTTAATTTAGTCTAAAACATGAGGTATGTGTCATTCAAAATAGCGTGCTCAGGCAAAATGGGAGTGTGATCAGATCTGGTGACCTGGGAGGGTGTCGTAGGTGGTGATAGAACATTTCCTGATAAAACTGGTCAATCTGAAAAATACACCTAAGATCTTTATCTTATGCAACACATAGAAGTGTGAAAGGCAAAAAATTTGGAAAAGTAGCAGGAAATTAACCTTGGGTCAGGTATGAATTTCCTAAACCATATAAGCAGAATGTATTGTTCTTAAAGAAAGCATTGTTTACTGGAGCGTAGGCATGGTTGGGGATGACTCACTCAGGAAAGCATTTATCCTTGCAAGCGTGAGGACTGTGGTTCACTCCTTGAAACACATGCAAAAATGCCAGGCGTGGTGGCACGTGCTTATAAAATCAGTGCTGGGAAGGTGGAGACAGCAGTTGCTTATGACCCATGCTCAACCATCCTAAACTAATTAATGAACACCAGACAAATGAGAGGCCCTTCTCAAAGAGGTGGCTGGTGCTCCTTTAAGAATGATACTGAGTTGTCTATATGAATGCATACATATTACATGTACAGTGAAGCACATGTCTACCTACACACATAGATGAGTACACATACATATGTGTCAAGAAAGACATTAGTTAGTTTGAGTTCATGCAACCTAAACTCTCTGTTAAAATTTGAAGTTATGTGATGGATCTATAAAACTTTCTAGAACTCAGCAAGGAAGTGACAGTAAGCCTAACCCATGCAAGATCAAAAGACATGACTTGACATTTCATAGAAGACATATATGAGTGACTGATTTATGGCTGATGACCCTCTCAAGACAAAGTCAGTCAAGGCATTAAACCAAAATAAGATAGCAGTTTATGCTTAGTCTAGTAGTCGAAGCTGCAAATGTAAGGATGGTAGGATTTTTGAACAGGAGAACAGAGAGTATGTGGAACTCTTTGTGGGTCATGAATTGATTTGACTCCTTGAACAAACACGAGATTCCTTATGTTGCACTTTGTGTCGGAGCCCGACCTAGGATTCTTGTTGATCAGTGGCTTCCTTAAAAAGCCTGTTTCCTGTTTGCAAGAAGAATGTTTGCATTAGCATTCTAAAAAGAAATCATGCGTAGCAATACTATTTGTTACCGGGAAAAGTCATAGAACATAACAGACTACAAAGTAGGATGCAGAATATATGTAAATTAGAGTCCAGCAGTCCACCACAGTGACCATGAAGAATGGTAGGCACAGGAAGTGAGCAACCCCCCCCCCACAGAATTAATATTGAATGAGATTCTGTAAAAACTGAAACATGTTGGTAAAAAAAAAAAAGTACACACTTATATTTGTTAAAACCAGAAAATAAGAGAAGTAAATAATATCTTATTGAAGGATAAAAATCATGGAAGAATCATGAGGGGATAGCAGACAGATAGTAACTAATAGTTATTATTGCCTAATAAGAGAGACAGGGGCGGGAGACCACACAAGGGGCACCAACAGGGTGCTAATGCTGTTTCTTAAGCTCAGTTGTGACTTTGATATATATTGTTGAATATGTTTTACTTAATTTTAGTTAAAAAAAAAGAAAGGAAGGAAGGAAGGAAGAGAAATAAAAAGAAAACACTCAGAGTCCTAGAAGTTTCGACTTTGATATAAATGCTTCTGAGTGTGACAATGGTATAATGGGTTTGGGCTTTTATACTGATTTTAGATGACAATAAGATAATTAGTTGGTTAATATACTTAATATCTTTGGCTTTAAGTGGTTAGAAATGTCAGGGCAATTTTTCCAGATTTAGTAAGCATGACAAAGTTGATGGGGCACCGTGCAGACATCGAAGTCTGCATCCCTGTATTGTGTACCTGCTGGGCTTCCTCTCCTTCCCAACTGTGTCTGTCTGGTCTTATGAGTCCTGTGATCTACAGAAATTCTGAGAGGCCGCACTGACTGAGATGACCAAGTCCTATCTTTCTGGAC
>OU015749.1:1366005-1381795 GCA_907169655.1 Acomys percivali | reverse complement strand
GAGAGGCCGCACTGACTGAGATGACCAAGTCCTATCTTTCTGGACTTCTAAATTTCACAGTGGTATCACTCTTGGTACCTCATATTTTGTTTGATTGTTGACTTACATGTTACTTCTATCTTACGCAGACACCAGATGGTTTGTGTGTGTGTGTGTATGTGTGTGTGTGTGTGTGCGTGTGTGTGTGTGTGTGTGTGTGTGTGTTTGTGTGTGAATGGTCACAGGTATGCACGTGGGTTTGCAGGCTAGTGGACAACCTCAACCATAATTCCTAGGGACTCATCATGCTGTTGGTTTCTCTTGATCAAGCTAATTGAGATATGGAAAGCCATCCACTGTGGGTAGGGTCATTCCCTGAGTTGGGAATATGGTCCTTATAAATAGAAGAATGTGAACTAAGTACCAGAATTCATCAGGTTATAGATGCAGTGTAACCCACGGCACCAGATACTTGTCTCTGTGGCATCTCTGAAATGAGAGACTGTAACCTCCAACTGTGAGCCAAATTTAACTTTTGCTTCCTAGGTTGCTTTTGTCAGCACATTTTATCATAGTGATATAAAAGTAACTAAGGCACTATCTCTTTTAAAAACAGAATTCTAGAAATCAAACTTGTTTCTTTTGATTGCAGGACAAGCTGTAGAAGGAATCTCTTGTGTCTGTATGGAAGTATCAGCTGTCAATAAAAAGCTAATGGCCTATGGCTGAGGCAGGAAACAGAAGGTGGGATGTACGGTAGGCAGAAAGGATTCTGGGATAGCACCAGGGGCACAAGATTCATCTGGGAAGATATAAGGACAGATGCATGGTATATGATCAGAGGTAACCAGCCATGTGGCAGAACCCAGGTTAGTATAAATGGGTTATTTTAAGATACTAGCTAATCAGAGAAGAGCCTAGCTATATGTAAATATATTTTGAGTCTTATGAGTCATTATTATGGGAGCTTGGTGCAGGGAGGGAAAACCACCACCACCACAAGTTATCTTACCAGCCCTGTTGACAGAAAACTTTTACAAAACAGAAAATGTTTGTTTCTATTTGTAGTAGCATATTTAATCAAAACTTTTCTAGAGTGTACGGCATTCCAATAAGGACTTGGAATAAGAGCTAATTTATCACTTTCTAAGTCAGTGAGAGCCAGTCTAGGTGCAGTTCCTGAGTGAGAGTTTGAGCTTTTCTCAGTAAAATCTACATGGCTGTATTGTGGGTCATTGAGTAACCATTGCTTTTAATGGGAACAAATTAAAAAAAAATACTTGAAATACTGGTGCTTTGTCATATGGGGAGGCCGAGGCTCACTTCAGCATCTAGTTTCTGACCGCCCCATCCTCCCCCTTCTCTGTAGGGAAGACTCATCAGGTTTGTCAATCATTCTGGCTTAGCTGATATTCCCACTCCTGGGTCTTTTCTTTGTAATGAATTTTTACATTTTTGTATATCAATATGTCTGTATGCTCTTTATTCTGTTTATTCCATCTTTGTCAATTTATTCCTAAAAACACCCAGGGGCTAAGGCTGGGATTTCCTATACAGCCATGCCTTCAAGGAGTGACACCAGCTGTTCACAATTGCTTTCTTTCATACCACACACTTGTGGGATGAGGTTGCAGACATAGTCCTTAGGAATCCTTCCTGAATGCTAGGATACCTGGAACTCCTGAGGATTGCTGAGATGGAGATTTAACACTCTGTTACCCACAATGCTTGGCTTACCAGATTTCTTGTTCAGTCTGTTGCTGGTACCCGTGCCTACCCTTGTGAGATGTTACTCTTTTCACCTAAGTGTGTTATATTCAACAGACTTCCCACAGAGAAAAAGGGAAGCTAGGTTGTGATCATAATGAATGTTACTGAAAGTAACATTGCTTGAGAGATGGCTCAGGGGTTAAGAGCACTTATAGAGGACCCAGGTTTGGTTCCCAGTGACCATGTTAAATGGCTCACAACTGTCTGCAACTTCAGTTCCAGGGGATTTTACACATCCTCTGGGGCACCAAGAATGAGATATGATACATATACAAACAAGCAGGAATTCACACATACACATAAGTTGCAGAACATAAATCTTAAAAAATAACATGACACTAGATAACACAATATCATATTAATCCCCGTGAACAGTAGTAATGTGGGGCCAAGTTTTGAATCTCAATATGGTTCTCAAATGTCATATTATAATTGTGAAATAAATGATTTATTTATTTTAACCATACTTTGCTATAGAAGAATATCAATATGTATTATATAATTGTTCTATACACATTTGAAATAGTGGTCCTTAGTGGTACTATATTGAAACATTTATGTCTTTTTTTTTTAAACCCAATTGATAGTTATTTCTTTAAATTGACAGAATATTATATAATAAAAGTGGATTTCCCTAGTCTTCCCAACCCAGAGCAAGTGACGAAATGAGAAGTTGTTCTATGTATTTATTAATAATCAATGGATGGCTAGCTATTCCTTTTTGCAAACATGTAAAGCAAGCAATTCCTTGTTATGCAGGGCTCTCCTCCATGCCAAGCTGCTACCATCTTCATGGGTTCAGCTGTTCTTGCTTACAAAAGCTCGTCAGATCTAGGCTTGTTGACTGTTGATTTTCCTCCATAGGTGGAGGAGTGGGGAGGGTCCTGTGATGCTCACTGAAGCACCCAGCCATTCCTCCTAACTGGTTGTGTATAATTTTGCCATAATTGCGCATGGCCTCAGTGATGGGCTAGGATATACAGAGTAGGAAGAGCTAGGGATGAGGCCTCATCTCTGGCCACACGTTGTTCTCCATGCTGGGTGATGACCTTGCTGTGAGTCTGCTTTAAATCTACCCATGCTCCTACCCATAACACATTGCCCATTGATCTGTAACCAAGCCCAATAGACTCAATGGCTCTTCCAGTGAATCTGTGTCTTTGTGTCTGGGACCTTATGAGGAGGAGCAGATGTTTCTACATCTCTTCTAGGGAAGCAATGCTTGTTTGGTGATAAAGTCAAGTTATCGTTTCAGCTTATTGCAGTATATTAACACGTACAAGTTCAATGCAAGGATAGAAACAAATGGACTTGCCGCTCTTTCTTTTACAATTACACTGAATAATAAAGAAATGGTTTATCCTATAACGCATCCTTAAGCATAACGGGGTGTTAAGACCCTTGCTCAGCCCTATGCGTTGGTTTCCCTCACTCATAAGAACTTTATTTTTAAAAACATCTCTGACTCATTTCTGTGTTACTAATATTTAGTGTTATGATATTTTGACCATGTTACAGGTTAGTGTTTGGGATTTACCCAGAAGTTAAACTATGTGTCTGCTGCCAACATTGTTGCTGTGAGCGCTAACACTCAAAGCCAAGACTGCAAAATTGAGAAAAAGAACAAATACTATACATGAAATAACATTCAAGCAATCATTGTTTAAATAAGTTTTCTGCCAGGAAATTAAAATGTCCAATTGCAGAAATGTACAAATAAAGTAGAATCTGAAAGATCATGGTACGTTTCCAAGGACCCTGGTATCTTGGTAGGTAAGGTATGTTCCTAAATGTGACTTGTATGTAGTCTCTCTCTCTCTCTCTCTCTCTCTCTCTCTCTCTCTCTCTCTCTCTCTCTCTCTCTCTCTTCTCTCTCTCTCTCTCTCTCTCTCTCTCTCTGTGTGTGTGTGTGTGTGTGTGTGTGTGTGTGTGTAGGCATTCATCTGGGGCATGCATGTGTGGTGTTGGTACCCTTTTTGTGTGATGTTTATCATGGTGTTGTGTGATGTTTCTGGTATGTATGTTTTATGTGTATATTTGTTTGTTTGTGTGTGTGTGTGTGTATGTGTGTGTGTTTGTCATTTTCAATACCTAATAGTCAAAGCTCTTCTGCTTCCTTGACAAGTATTTAAACACCTACGACTGAAGACGTGAATAACAATCTTAATGAGTTTGGTTGGCATCTGACTTGAGAGGCAAAGTAGTCAAATTTCTTTGAAATGAAACTATCCACATCTCCTACGTTATTCTCATTCCCCAGTGGAATAATAATTTGCTCGACTCCTCCCATCCCTGTGCTAAAGCTGCTGCTTACCTGGATGACAACTATGTACAGAACAGCGGGTGTCTGTGGTATGTGCTTTGGGATCACATTCCCAAGGACTTGGGAAGAGGAATCGAAAGAGAACATTCTGAGGAGCATAAGCAGCTCTCTCTGTAAGGACAGGGTGTGTGTTCACCCACGTAACGCAGTGGGTGCTGCATTCTGAGAAAGGAAAAAGCAGGAAAGTAAGTGATGCTAATTCTGTGTCCGCTCAAGGTTATTGCCAATTCACTCACTCATTCTTGGTTTTCTTTCCCTCAGCTTTGAGGTTCCATTTTCAAATTCCAGCTTTATCTTCATTCCTTCTGTTATGATAGTGGCCTCCTGGGGGGGGGGGCGGCATTCTTGATGACCACACAGCAAACAGCACCATTTCATGCAAGCATACATGGAAATGCACATTGTAAATATGCAAATCCACACACAGACTTTTGTGCATGCTCTGTGTGCCTACACACTCAGCCAAGCTAATACACACACACACATACACACACACACACACACATACACACATACACATAAAAACTCAGATGTTTATACATATGTCTACATAGACATACATTAACCTCGGAATTTACTTTGATATGAATATAATTTATAATTTTTAAAAACTTTATATTACAAAAATTTTAGATGATGAAATAGTTTTAAAAAATACTATACATTTTATATTGTTTACATATGTATTGTGTGATTTTGGGGGTTTATTTCTGTGTGTAGTATATGTGTACATTCATGTGGGTATGTACATTTATGTATATGTGCCTGCATGGGTATTCAGACTCTGGTGTGGTGGCTCAGATCAGTGCATTGTCTTTGTTGATCACTCTCCTCCTTATATTTTAGGGCCGAGATCTCATGCTGAACCTGGAGCTCACTCATTCAGAAGGACCGGACCGGCTGGACAGTCAGCTCTAACGATCTTGTCTCCACTCCTCAGCGCTGAGATTACAGGTGCATAATGCCACACTTGGCCTTTTCTATGTGCTATGGGGATCCAAACTCAGGTCATCATGCTTGGGCAGAAAATCCTTTACCCATCAAGCTATCTCCCCAGGGCCCCTGTATATTTATTTTAGTTAAATATTTGACCATATCCAAAAACAAATGAAATCCTCATGAAATTATAATGAATCAGGAAGATTTACTAAACCCATAGACAAAACCAAAGTGAATGTTTCTAGGGCCCCAGAAATGTTACCTCTTTCCTCTCTTTATAGGTAATAACAATCTTGCAGTTTTGGCTCCGTGTTTTTCTTTCTATAGAGTTTTGGTACATAAAGAATCTCAAGGATAACTAAGTCTGTCGTTTTTATAGTCTTATTTTATGTAATTAATTCATATTGTATATGACTGTATATCTTAACAGATACATGGAGTCCCATATGCTATACATCTACTGTATAGAAAAACATATACACATCCAGAAAACACTCAGATATTAAGTAGCATAAATGCTGTGAAGAATTATTGTGTAGCAGGGTTGGCGATAATATACTAATTCAGAATGCTAAAATAAGATCTTGCTATGCAACTCTTATGCAGAGAGCTCTATGAGGTTGCCAGGACCTGTGCTCAGTCACACAGCTAGAGCATGTCTCCAAATCCAGTGCGGCATGCTGCTGAGCGCAGAAAGCTGCATAGTGGATCCTAGAGGAGACAGGGGTGCCAGATGCTGCCAGGGTTAAGCAATTGGGTGTCTACAATTCATTCACAAAAAAAGCCTGATAGACAGCAGTGAGGACTGGAGCCTAAAAGTGATGTGATGGATCATACTTTGCCAAGCAGGCCTAGTTATGTACATACATGTGTGCATGCCAGTACATACATGTGCATGGCAGTCGGAGGCGTCTTCCTCTACTTCTTTTCCACCTTCTTGTCTTTTCTTTTTTAAAAATATTTTATTAATTTATTCATATTACATCTCAATTGTTAGCCTGTCCCTTGTATCCTCCCATTCCTCCCTCCCTCCTGCTTCCCCTTACTCCCCTCCCCCATGACTGTAACTGAGGGGGACCTCCTCCCTCTGTATATGCTCTTAGGGTATCAAGTCTCTTCTTGGGTACCAGGAAAGTGGGGCAGAAGGGGAGGGCATCTTATTGGGACTTTAAGTGGGAGAAGCATGGAAGAATGGGGAAATAGAAGGATCCACCTTATTTTCTTAAGACAAGATCTCTCACTGAACCCAGCTAGATCTTTCTAGCTCAGCTAGACTGGCTAGGAGCAAAGCTCCAGGAGTTCTCTTTCCTGTCTGCGCCCCTGAGCTTAATGGTTGCAACTGTGTGCAGCACTGATAATTCCTTTCCACGTGTATCGGGTAGAGATGTGAGCCCACATCCTCACATTTATGCAACAAGCACTTCACCAGCTGAGTCATGTTTTGGACCTGAAACTGTTATCGTTTACAAAAGGCCTTTTCCTCTAAGGCTGGGGTCACTGGAAATAAACTCAGAGATGGTGACAGTGTGTGTGTGGGAGGGTCCCTAGGACAAGCTCTGGGAAATCACACCCGGAAGCAGGTGAGAATACAAGGCTGAGAAACACAGGGAGCTGGCCACCAATTTGGTTATAGCAAAGGCGTAAATAGTCCCAGAACAGGCTTGCCACTCCTGTGCGGCCAATCAGTGGGTACTTGGCTGTCAGATGAACAAAAGGTGTTACTTGGAGAAAGACTCATGCATGAGCAAGTTGAACATCTTGGTCCTGTGGAAGGTGTCTGCAGAGCACAGAGTCCACTCTGGCTGCTCACTGGTTTTCTGATACATCATTTTAAGGCGTGTGATAAAGGGCATCTCTCCTTTGTATGCCTGTCATTGCAGACTCATTACTTTAAATTTGGCTTGAAAAAAAAATGGCTCTGCTTAAGTGGTAGGGGCTTGTCTAGGCTCAGAATCACTCTCCTTTCTTCTGTAGATGCTGTATTTCTGCACATCACATGGTGTGAAATGTAGCACTTTCTGCTTATGTGAAAAGATACTACACATTGATTCTTCAATGACAATGGGCTGCAGCTAAAAGCCAGGAAATTCAAGATCTTTGCTACATTCAGATCCTTGCATATAACAATAGAGGGATACATCCATTATGCTTGTGAAAATTCTACTACTTCTAGAAATTCTCCAGAAGCTGAGAAGCTGAGCTCAAGACCTGGTGTTTTTTGTGACATGAGTCAGAAGGAATGGCTTGAAAGGGACCACCTTGGGACTGCTGGCAGCAGCAAGTGGCCGTTCCAACAAGCTCCAAGGGTATGCTAACCTTTATCAGCCTCACTATGACCATGGGCTGCTCATCCCTTGGGAACGGAATGTCTGTGTTCATTAGCTAGAGCACCAGGGACCATTATCTTCTGTACACACACAAGAAAGTAGAAGCAGAGTTCTTCCACATTGGGGGTTTTTAATATGTGATGGGGTTTAATCTTCCATAGTGAAACTACAAATAGATGGGAGTGAAACTTTAATATATTGCTGAGTTAGCCACTTTAAAAAAATAACTTCTTCGACAAAATACTTTATAGAAGCAGTGTGAGAAAGAAAGATTTAGGTACATTCCAGGGCAGTGAAGTCATGGTGGCAGAAGTGTCATGTTGCCTCCTTCTGCATGGATCAGGAAGCAGGATGAGATGAATACTGATACTATGCTGGCTCCTTTTCCCACTATTTATTCAGTCTAGGCTCCCAGCCTGTGAGATAGTAAACCCCATAGTCAGAGTGGGTTTTTTTTTTCCTCATTTAAGAACCTCTGGAAACATGTCATAAGGTACACCTCATCAATGGCCTAAATATTCCTCAATCCAGGGAAGTTGCTAATGAAAAATCAATCATAACTTTTGCTTAATAAAAACTGTAATTATATTTCCATTCATTTCAATTTTATCAGTCCCTTTAAGTATAGCCCATTACACACTGGTGTCAGTATCATGCATGACCTTTATTGATTATCCTAAGCACCTTCTGTCATCTATTACCAGGGAAAAGCTGTCCAATTCCCTTTCCTGAATTCATGAGGCAGTTCTGATTTTGAGTTAGAGTCACCTGCCAGTAAGAACAAAGAAAACCCAGTAATCACCAAGGTGCTGCCAGATACTTTATGTAATTAGAAAGGGAATCTGGAAAATGCTCACAGAGGCCTGCAAATGCAGGCTGTTTTCTGGAATTCTCAAGTTGGAGGAAGACTCAAAGAGTGTGTTTCTAAAGAGAAGACAATACGATAGTTTTATGGAGCTTGTCAGAGGATAAGCTGAAGCTCTGTGTGTTTCAGGTACAGGTGAGCAACTTCCACATGAGCTTTTGCACTTCAGTAAGAGAAGCAAGGCAGGAGAGCTGCTGAGGAGGGAGAGGTCAAGTCAGTGACGGAAGAGGTAGGAATGAAAAGTAACTAGAGACCCATGTGCTGTTCGAGTAGTAGATGAAGTGTCCTCTTCAAGGTGTACACATACACACACACACACACACACACACATACACACACACACACACACACACACACAAACAAGTCTTTAGACACCTATCATCACAGGTTTAAGACTCTGGAATGAAGAATATAATGTGAGTTTACATGTGAATGTAAACAGACACAATAACACAAATATAGTAAAATGTATGTGCATGCATGCGCATGCGCGCGCGCGCGCATGCGCGCGCACACACACACACACACACACACACTATGTAATATAGCTTACACCACATAAACTACTTTAATAGCTGCCCTGGACCTGAATACAAATCTTCTTTGTGCTTGTGTGACAGACACATAACGAACTGAGCTATCTCCCAAGTAGTTCATGATGAGCTCCATAAATGGGATCAGAAAAGTAACTACAAATGTGAAAATAGTAATTAAATGTAACCAAAATACAAATATGGAGGAAAAAGTTCCTTAGCAGATATGGAGTTTAGGTATTAAAACATTATGAATGAATTATACCATAAAAGTATAAGAAAGGAAATAGAATAGAGCTATGGCAGTATGAATGTAAATTAAGGACAATTTTCATGGAGTAGAAAGGAAGAAGTCTATACCAGCAACAAATGGTTTTGAAGTCTATGGTGCTGTGCAGTTTTCTTTGTTATACCATAATATAGCATCCAATAATTTCTTAGCACAATGATGATACCATATAAATCTTTATAAAGCATAAGTGCTTAGTAGCTGTGTTTATACTTAACAGATGAGAGGAACAGAAACCAAATTGAAAGGCTGAGTTTGACACCTTAGATACGTGGGAGCCCAAGGATCTAGACAAAAAAGTATTAATAATTAGAGAGAAGGCAATAGAGACAGGATCGATTATTTTTGTATTCATCTCAAATGGAATCAGTCCAGACATTCTGAGTGCCAGTTAGCTCTTGATTTGGGTGAATGGAAAGTTTGTAAAAGATTCCACTTCTCTGCTTCCTGCCTTTCTTTCTCAGATGCTATGATGGAGCCTCATTTCTATATAGAAAGAAGCAGAGTCAGGACGTGGATATACACAGAGTCATGAGCTACAACAAGTGCATAAATGTCAAAGAGAGCATCCCATTCGGCAGGCCTCCATCTCACTCAGTCCACTGGTCCATATGCAAACCTCTGTCTCCGTACCTTACCATCTGGATCCAGGTCAGGGCTCCTTCTGAAGAAATGCAAACATTTCATAGTTACCCACAAATATACTCTTAGAGGCATTGATGGAGTAGGTTGATGATCTAAAGACAAACCACTCTCATACTTAAAGAATGACCTTCAAGACACAAAGCTGACCCTCCAGAAATGATGATACAAAGAGAGAATAAACTAGAAAGGCAAGGCCCTAAGACAGAAGTATTTGATTTTCATTGCTCTGGGGTTTGATACAGGGTGTGACTTTGAGATAAATAACATTCATTTTCTTGTAACAGCATATAGCCAGAGCGGCCTTGTGAGGGACTAAAAGTCGAGTTTGCAAGGAGTTCACAGAAGGAACAGAATGTGGCAAAGCAGACGAGTAGATTGATGCTAGCGCCCACAATCCGAAGGCCTGGGCTTCAGGGCCAGGGCCGTTCCACCTCGTTATCTGGCCTTGAGCAATTAACTTATTCCTCTTCGGTATCTATCTTCTGTGGAGAACTGGGAGTGAATATCAGGAAAAGACTTAACTTGAACCTTAAGCTTTCCTAGTTTCAGTTAGTGGGATGGGAAACAAGCAAGCGCAGCCTGCACACCCTATGTCTCACCTATATCTTCCTTGAACCTACCTTTTTTTTTTTCTCCCTGATTTTTATTGTTTACTTCCTTTGTTCCGCAGAAGGTCATCTCCTATTGTTTCCTTAGTTTGCCAACACTTCTTTTCAGTAGACTTAAAACTTCCCCTTTACTTTGGAGGCACATTTTCACCAGGCATAAGATAGATTTTTGTTTTAAAACACTTTGTAGTCATGGTTCTTTATTCTCATCCCATGGGTTCTTCTAAGAAATATCAACTAATAACATATATTAATTTTTCCATTATTTGTATGTCTTTCTCTGTTTTCCCATTGTTTATGTTCTCAGTAATTGCCGAATAGGAATCTGAGAGCCAAGCAAATGCAGCAACCACAGACGGAGCAAGAGAAGGCAGAACTGATGCTGCGTGGCCATGCCCTTGGCATCATGGAGGCCCTGAGATCGATTAGTTATGCCTGCGTGTCTAGTTGCAAAGATGAAACGGATACAGAGCATAAAAGATGAAATTTTCCCAGACCTGACAGATGCTTTCATTGCTGTTGTGGGCACGGTTAATCTGGTATCTACAACTTTCTGAGAACAATGACTCCTCTCTCCCAGTTTCTCTGGAGATTTATAAGGAGCAATGAAGGTTTTCAAGTACACATGAATACACTGTTTTTCAGCTCTGGCTATGGTTTGATTGTGAAGGATTTTGCTTGGAAGGTAGAACTGGGGTGTTTATTACCCTCGTGCTCACTTGCATGACGTCCTTGCAACAGTGTAGGATTGCAACGTGGCATTTAGCATAAAGCGGCATAGACACCTGTCAAAGCTCCATCCAAAAGAAAACCGTGCAAGCAGATCAGTAGAAAAAGAAGGAAACAACAGATGAGTCAGGGATGATTCAGGAGTTAACAGGCAGGTGGTAGAAGTGGAACAGTGAAAACAGCCCATGAGACAGTGTGGAGACAAGTTGGAGGGAGAATTGATGTAGATACAGATATCAAAATTTGGTATTATAGTCTCGTGGAAATGTGCTAAACAGTTTTATTAATGTGACAAACTCTCAAAGTCCAATAACTGATGGGTACATGGATTACAGAGTCATCACGCACGGAAGGTAATAAAGCAAGTTCCGGGGGCTGCGGGGGGGGGGGGGGGGATGGCATCAGTGGGTAAGAGGGCTTGCTGTCCAAGTACAGTTTGAAAGATCAGGTATGTGCACACACAAGCCCCCACCCCGGGGCAGAGGGCAGAAACAAGAGAGTCTTGGATTTTGGGTGGGGCTCACTTTCCAGATAGTTTAGCTGAAGAAACAATGAACTTCCGGGTTTTGTGGGAAGCCATGTTCCAAGAAAATTAGGTGGAGTATGCTAAAGGAACACACTTGACGACATCGTCCTCATCCTCTGGACTTCATGAGAGCACACGGACACACGCAACAACACAGAGAAAAGTGGGGAGGCAGGGAGGGAGAGGGAAAGCAGAGGGTTAAACTATAACAGAAGACGGGGCAAAACAGAAACAAGGGCCCAAGTTATGGGAAGAGTCAGAAGAGCTCACCAACTGAGAGGCTCATCTTTCAAAGAACGTCTAGTTTTTCAAATGAAGCTGTGATTGATCCATAGAACTCCGTGCTATGTGACAGAACACATTGCTGAGATGGCTCAGCAGACAGGAGTATTTGCTGCTCTTTCAGATTTCAGTTCCCACAGCCACACTAGGCAATGTGTAACTTCTTGTAACTCTAGCTCCATGGAATCTGACACCCACTTCAGGGTGGGTCACTTTTTCTTAAGCTTTGGTGTCTTCTGTGTCATTATTTTATTTTAACTTTTAATTTATTATAATATATTCAGATCACACCCTGGTTGTTATGACCTCGGTTGTATCTTCCTGTTCCCACTCTCCTTCCCTCTTATACCCTATTCCCTTCCCCTAGACCTCTGATGGGGGTAGGGGTGTGGGGGCTCCTCCCCCACTATAGCCATATGACAACAGCCTATCAGGTCTCATCCAAATAGCCTGCCTCCCCTCCTCACCAAGGGGAAGGGATCAAATCCAGGGTACCAAAGATCATGTCAGAGGCAGTCCCTGCTCCCCACACAACTATGGAGAATGAGCTGTCCTTTGGCTAGATCTGAATAAGGGGTCTAGGTTTACTGTGAGCATTGCCCTTTTCTGGTGCAGCAGTTTGTGCAGGCCCCCTTGGGGCCAGGTCCGCCAGCCTTCTCCATAGAGGAACATCAAATGGCTGAGAAACATCTAAAGACATGCTCAATGTCCTTAGTTATCAGGGAAATGAAAACAAAATGACTCTGAGATTCCATCTTATGCCTACCTCTATGGCTAAGATAAAAAATTCAAGTGACAGCACATGCTGGTGAGGGTGTTGAGAAAGGGGAACATTGCTGGTGGGAGTGCAAATTTGTACAATCACTTTGTAAATCAATCTGTCACTTTCCAAGAAAGTTGGGAATAGTGCTACATCAGGATCCAGCTATATCACTCGTCGACATATACACAAAAGATACTCTACCATACAACAAGGACATTTGCTCAATTATGCTCGTAGAAGCTTTATTTGTGATAGTCAGAATCTGGAAACAACCTAGATGTTCCTCAACCGAAGAGTTGTTTTTTTTTTTTTAAATACGAAACAGTGTTCTAGTTTTCTTTCAGTTGCTATGATAAAATAATCTGACAAAAAACAAGTTAGGGGAGGAATGTTATAGTTTGTTTTCTAGCTTAGGGGTCACAGTCCATCCATGAGGAAAGCCACGGCAGGATCTTGAGAGCAGGAACTTGAAGCAGAGACTGTGGAGGCTACTTACTGGCTCTCTCTGTCTCTGTCTCTGTCTCTTTCTCTGTCTCTCTGTGTCTGTGTCTGTGTCTGTGTCTGTCTGTGTCTGTCTCTGTCTGTCTGTCTGTCTGTCTGTCTGTCTGTCTGTCTGTTTGTCTGTCTCTCTCTCTCTGGATAACACACACGTAGCCAACTTTCTTTTCTTTTTAATTTCTTCTTTTCTCAAAGATTACATCCTACATATCAAGGCTGGATGAGGCAACTCAGGAAGAGAAAAAGGGCTTATATAGTTCAGATCCACTTGCCCAGGTCCTGTGGACAGTGGTACACCCATACAGGCCCATATCAATTAATACTTAAGATAATTACACAGACACAGCTAAAAGTCAGTCTGCTCTAGTCAGTCTCTCAACTGAACCTTCTCAGATGCCTTTAGGTTGTGTCAAGTTGACAGTCAAAAGGTAACATAATGAAGATGAACATCTTGTTAGTAAACTATATAACATATGCCTCTGCGTAACCTGCAACCTAACATGCAGATATTTGAGGATCCCATTTAGGTCACAAAATGCACTTGCCTTTACCATCCTGTCATTTCACTATACACCACTGCCATTTTAGAAGGAAAATATCGAAAATATGAAAATGACTAGCTACTTTGGTAACTATGGTTTGGGGATTTTTTTTTCATCTCCACATTCTGAAGGTTTCCACAGGCGACAGTGTTAAAGACTACATCTACTTAAACACAAACTTATTTGAATAATTAAAGGCTCATATGTTTGTGTTCATGGTGCCTCAAGCCCAGTTACTGTCAAACTCCATCAGCACAACCACTAACAATTTTACCTTAGGCATCAGCTTTCGGGGGTAGGATGTTATTTCTGTCTTATGTATTATAGTGTTCTAGTTTGAAGATGCACTCTTATCATAATTTAATAAATTAAATATTTGGTTGTTTCTTTGTAGAACTGTCCTTTGGGAAATGTCAATATCAAAATGTGGTATTTTGATTTTTCTGTTTTCATTAATGGTCAGTTTAATATAAAAATAATTCAGTGTTCCAATATCACCATTCAGTACTTCTTTCTGCTTGTGTAGGAAGCAAAAAAAAAAAGTAATATTTAAATAAATAAATTGATTTATAAACTTGATGGATCAACCACCTTGAAGTGACACATGCTTACTAGTTAGCTTGGCAAATGGGGTATCATGGAACTTAGCTTCTGTGACTATCCAAAATGTTATAGTTATCAACATTAGTGTCCAAGACAACTCTTGTTGTCTGTTGTCGTCTTTGGCTGTTGTGTTCTTAGGCAATAGGATGCCCTGTATAGGGAACGGACACTCTGCATAGGGAATGGATCACCTTGCATGTGCCCTTCCTTGTGCTGTGCTAAGTTCTCTGAGGGAGCACAGCTAAAAACACAAAATGCCTTTGTTAGATGTGTTTTGCATGTGCTCATATTGCTCTTCCAAAAAAAAAAAAAAGGAAAATATGTGCCTTTGACAGAGTGTTCTTCCCTGCTCACTAATGATCCCTCCAGTGCACACTGTAGTCTCCATGTAGGTGACTGGCTGACATTCTTGTTGGAACCAGCCTTTTTATTTATGTAATTGTTTTACTCTGGGGAGTGTTCAGAAGCTGTGCTTTCTCTCTATTTTGTTATTGTTTACAGATTACTAATGTGTTAATGCATGCATCTTGCTAATAGAGACTTTTTCTGAATGAATTGGTTAACATGGAGTATTGTTTGATAATAATACAGACAGCACACTAGACAGTGGCTCATTTAATATTACTATCCCTTTTTTTGTTGGTGGTGTTAATTTGTGTTTGTGATGTGGTATGTGTGTGTGTGTGTGTGTGTGTGTGTGTGTGTGTGTACATATGTATATCTAATGAGCTTGGATGCCAGATATTGACTTGGAGTTTTTTCTCCATTCATCGGGCACTTTATTGCTTAATAATATTTTTATTTTTGAGAGCTTATTGTAATGTATTTTGACCATATTCAATTGCTTCTCCCATATCTACTCCAACCTCCCTACCTCACAACATAGCAACCCCCTCAACTCATCAAGTCCAGCTTGTGTGGTCTAACTGCGTGGGCATGCCCAAGTGTGTCGATACACCTGGAGTCACACCATCAAAGAAAATAGACTCTCCTCTCAGCAGCTATTGGGTTACACTGCTAAAGAAAGTGGGCGTTCCCTTTTCCAGCAGCCGTTAAATGTCAACAACACCTTAGCTAGGGTGGACTTCTTGCCTACCTATCTGTTCCATGCTGGGATTTCATCCTAGAGACTGCTGTGTGATACTAATGCCAAGAAAACATGAATAAATGTTGACTTGCCCCAGATAGGGAAGCTAGTAGATGAAAGTATAGATACCACCAAAGTCTATTTTGATAGACTCATGAGCTTTATTGGAGTTCTTTGCAGGACTGTGATGATGGGTTACTTACAAGAGCAGATATAACTTAAAGACAACTGCAGCACCAAAGCTCATCTCATCGTGTGAGATGTCACATATGAAAACTATAAACCCAGATCACACTACATAACCTACAGGCAGCCCAAGAGAGCTCAGCTGCTCTCTGCTTCTGCTCAGCACCTTGGCTTATCTGAGGTACTTTTAGGCAGCTCTGCAGGTCTGAGAACGCAATCAGGAGACTTCATTGCCTATCAACCCTTATGGAGAGAGAGAGAGAGAGAGAGAGAGAGAGAGAGAGAGAGAGAGAGAG
>OU015749.1:1336421-1356044 GCA_907169655.1 Acomys percivali | reverse complement strand
ACACACACACACACACACACACACACACACACACACACACACACACACACACATACACTATAGGCTCAATTTTCTTAACAGATATATTTTATTATGAACTTATTTACTGAAAGTATATCACTTATAACCCAACTAACAGAAACAATAGGAGAAGAGGATTAAAGAATACAATAACAAAACTGTAAGGATATAAGTTCCGAGGAACGATTCTCCTGGCGTAATCAGCAGGATTTCTTCTGCTGGAACCTGGAGTAACCGGAACCCAGAACCTCAGCAGGAGCCTGGAGCCCCAAAGCCTTCCCTCGAGTGGTTCTCTCTAGGAGCATCTCAAAGTGGAGCGATGAACAGCCAAAACTATCCCAAGTGTCCAAAGGCACCACCTCTTGTTTTTAGCTCTTTTTTATACCATCTCTCAGAATTTGTTCAAGGATGTTTTTCAGCTGGTTAATAGCAACCCCGCCTCCCCACACATACACATGGTGGTTCAACTTCTCAGGGGATAAACATCACCTGCCCTCTAACAAGTCTTTTTTCATCCCCCATTTGTGATCAAAACAAAAAAATATGTTTATCTCTCCTACACACACACACACACACACACACACACACACACACACACACACATTCAAAAACATTAAAAAATCATTTTGTGTATATTACACAGTTGTCAAATTGTAATTTGGCATGGCTTGAGTGCTTGTTGAACAATCTAAGCACGTGTTACACTTTATGTTAGTAACAGCTACTTTGAGATCTCTGAAACCATCCAAAATGGACTGCTGCTTACCTATGTGTGATGTATCCATTTCTAATGTTCCCATATCTTTGGATTTTTTTTTAATGAAAAAAGGCTATCAAGTCCAGGAGTATCCCCTGAGTTGTTCTGCTACTGTTGCAATTTCTGTGGCTGTCTAATAAATTATCCTAAATTCAATGCTTCAAACAGTCTTTTCATTCTGGTTATTGTTGCCATGAGTTGTCAATTTGGGATGATCCAGACAAGATGGCGTGTGTGCATTCCGTGGGGACTGGGCCTTGTCAGGAAGACTAAAAAAATCATGGTGATTTGCAAGCTATTAACAGGATTAAGTATAGGACTATTTGCTGTGTTTTGGGTGGACTCACAGGAGTAAATACAAAATCAGTGATGACAGGCATGTGCTCTGCCCATATGGCTTTGATTCCTCACATTGCAGAAGTATCCAAGTGCTGAGGTGGTTTCTTTAGATATCTGAAGCGTGTGTGAACAGGCTGCACTATAGAGCTGTGAGTCTCTTCTGTCTTAGATGAAAAAGCCATAAAGCTGCAATACTATTTAATATTTACAATTTGATATTTAATTTTAATCTAACACTTAAAAATAGTTAATAGGCTCACAAACTTCAGATTTATTGGATGTTTTTCTTGTTCTAACCATTTAATTGCATTCAAAACATTTAATTGTGTATAATTTCTTCTTCTTTCTTTTTAATTCTTATATTTGTTCTTTCATTTTTAACTGTACTTGAATATTTGTATATTTTTGGGATATTAAAGTAACTAATTTAAATATTTTCATCTTTTTGAGATACACAAAACTTCTACACTTAGAAAGGTTTCTGCTTACGTACTAAAGTTATGTCCATCCTTATCCTTGTTAATTTATTTGGGGAAGGTCACAGGTATCTACTCATTTTTAATAATTATTTTAAAATATCTTCAAATTTTACCCTAATGTTGGTATCAAATAGGTTTTGGTATTTGATTTACGTTTTATTAGGTTTTAAAAGCATTCTACCACTGACCTACTTAGATCCTACAGCAAGTTAATAGTCATATTGGTAGGTAGTGTAGATTTATGCGTTACTAATTTTAGGTCTGACCTACACCCCCCTTGATGAAGCCTTTATCCTGTTTGTGTGTTAGTGTGTCTGTATGAAGGAGTATGTGGACCCATGGGAATGCATCGACGGCCACAGAACAAGTTGATGGAGTTGGCTCTCTCCTTCCACAATGTGGGGTTCACAGGCTTGGCAGGAAGCCCCCTCGCCCACTTTGCTGCCTCATTGGCCCCACAGTCACCTTCCAAATTCCTATCATGCTCCATTAATCTCTCCCCTCAGACTTCTGTGTGTGGTATTTCCTCAGTTCTGTTCTCTGTGCTGCTGATCAAAGTCTGGTACTTTTGAGCCTCTCGTTTCTATTATGTGCCATTTCCTCCCGTTTATCATTTCATTGTTTATATTTTAAATATAAAAGAATCATGGCCTGTTTCAATACATTGCCTTTAAATGTTGCACAGTCAAAATCTTACAACTTGAAATGTATTAATAGATGCTTTCTTTTTTTGAGATGTTGATATAATTTATTTACATGTTTGCACAGGAATCTGTTACTCAGACAGTAGCCAAAACCAAACAAACAAAAACTACAAATGAACCCTGAGTTTTCATTCAACTTTAGGATAATACTCAGTAACAAAAATACCTTGAAGACATTAATATTATATAATAAAACTATACAGAAGGCCTCATCCTGTTCCCTTTCACAGAGCAGAGATGAGAGTGTCTTAGCTCACCTAATACATGCTTTCTTTAGGAAAATGTTTACTCACATAAATACGCATGCTAAAACTTTAAGGTAAAATCCATATTTTATTCTGAAAAAGAGAAGAAAAAGTATTTCATTAAAATGTGCACTGATATCAGGACTAATACAATTAAGTATAGACAGACATGTGAGTAAATCAAAGCTTTTAAAACTGTGGAACCGCAGAGGCTGGAGGGATGGCTCAGCAGTGAAGAGCATTTAATGCTACTGCAGAGCACAGAGGCTCAGTGGCCAAAACCCACGCCAGCTGGCTTAGTACTGCCTGGAACTCCAGCTCATGGGTCTGATGTCACCTTCTGGCCTCTGTGGGCATCCATACACATATGCATACACAAGAGGGCACATGCAAACACATGTATGTAGATACACATAAATAAAATACAATAAAACAAAAGACTCAAACTGGAATATTTATGTCACGCACAGCTCTCAAAATGCCACTAGGCTTACACTACATGACCTATATTGTGTCCATTGGCAGTGATGAGTTACTGTATCATATCTAGTATAATTATTCACATACAGAGAAATTTTGACAAAATGTCAAAAACGATGCCTTCTGCGGTAGGATATCCAAAGATACGTTGTGCCTGTGTTGGAGATCGGGTCCCACGGCAACCATCTTGTAAAGCCTTAATGACGGTGGGACTCACACGTGCTCTCTCGCTGGGCTGAATCCTGAAAATGTTGAAATAGCCATTGAATAACTTTTTATCACCTCCGCTTCCCAGATGTCAGATGCGTAGCTTCAAGTCTTGGTCTTAGGTGACTCAGCTGTTTGAAAGTTGAGATCGATGCTCGATTGCTCTAGACTCTGAAGTCATAATCGGTACGGCTACAGGGTTATGCTTCTCAGGAAAAGTGGTGACCTTGGTTTTCGTGCATTATGGAAAACTACTATTCTTATAGGTCAGAAGGGAATATATTTGAATAAATATGGCAGTCCTCAGTCCCTTATGAATAAATATCCTATTTATCTGTGCACAGATTAGAGACTACAGGAAAGTTCAAACAAATGAAACCCACAGCAGAGCCTTAACCTCACCGCCTCGACCCCAGCTTCAGCTGAAATATCCTGACTCAATAGTTCAGCCCAGGAAAATGTCAGTGAAATGGTTATAAGTTTCTTTAAATTTTAAATATTTAAATATTCTTATAACCATTACACTACTTTTTTTTGGCAACTCATTTAGAATTTCTCATGTAAAATACAACCTTGTGGGGAATAGACTATCAGTGTCAGAAGCAAACGCTCTGGACTCAGAAGGAGTTACCATTCTGATCAGGACTTCATCCAAACTCCCCTTGAAGGCTCCAGCTCAAGAAAAAATGCGAAAGTATTTTACAGTGAAATCTTACCTAAAAGTGACTCAGAGCTTTCTGAAGCTTTTCTTCTTAAAAGAGCAAAAGTCGCATTGTGTGGGGTCATCCAACCAAAGCCAGAGAACTAAAGATGGTTACGTTAAAACTGTCAGGGGCACAGAATAAAACAAACAAACCGAACAGCAGGATCTTTGAAAGTTTTACCTCATATACTCTATGAGGGTTCTCTTAGAATTTCCCTAAATCCTGAAACTAAATTATAGACTACTTTCTAAGGAAAATTAAGAAATAGTCACTGGGGATAATATGTTGTACTTGGTTTTCTAAGGTTTTAATGATGATATGAGTTGGAGTATTTATTTTTTATTTTTACTTGTTAACCAATTTTTTAAAAACAGTGCTGGGGATCAAACCCATAGTCTTGTATATGGTGATCAATATTTCTACCAGAGAGTCACCTTCCAACCCTAAGTTGGAGTAGTCAGATGACCAGGTGACATAACCAAATTGGTGCACTCCAGGCAAGGGTGAGAGATCTTATCTAAAAAGCCAAGATGGATACCTATTGTTTTTAAATTACATGTATTATCAGTAGGCCCGGCTATCAATCAATTAAGACACAGACACTAGTTATATTTTAAAATAGCCTTAGTTAACCTGGAGCAGGGACGATATCAATCCTCTAACTTACCTCCCATAGTAGGGCAGGCAATGGGATCCCTGTGTAAATCCCATGCCATCTGCTTCTAATAACTTCTATCAAGTTACCTCCCATCCATAATCCCATATACTTGCTCATGTTCTTCATCTGGGCCGGATTTTCCATCCACACCAGCCATGTGCTTCTCCTCCATCTAACCCATGGCATCCTTCCTCTCTTCACTTCAGGTCTCTCTCCTTTTTCCTCTTGGCAGTCCTTCTTCTTCCCAGAATTCCTCTCTCTCCCAGCCCCACCTATCTCCTTTGCCCTGCCCAGGTGGGATGGCTTTTTATTAAGTAAAAGGTGGGTCACACAGAAAGCAGGCAGTAATTAGCATCAAAATACATCAGACCATCCCTCCAACAGATACCTCCTAAGGAACACACCTGAAGCTCACCTCATGCTTCCCCATGTACATGTACACACATGCACATGCACCTTTGAACACAGATGCACACACAGGAACATGATTGCACACATATCCACCCAAACACACTTATCACGTTACAGCTGTGTTAGTTATTTTATTTTTCTATTGCTCAGACAAAACAGCATGGCCACTGCTTCTGATAAATGAAAGAATTTAGTTCGGCTTACATTTCCAGAATGTTGGAGTCAATTACGGTAATGATGGTGGAGCAGAGACACAGAGGCAGGAACTGCTGAAAGCCTACATCCCAGACTGCAGACAGGAGGTAAGAGAGAACCAGCTTGAAATGGCTAGAGTCTTTTGAAACCTCAAATCCCGTTCCTGATGACGTACCTCTCCAACAAGGGCATGCCTCCTAACTCTACCAAAAACAGTTCCACCACTTAGGGGACCAAGAATTCAAACACGTGAGCCTGTAAGGGACATTTTAGTTCAAACCAACTGCCACAGCAAAGAGATTCAAATAAAATATTGCTTATGATTATGGCACATTTTAATTTTAGAGGCAGTCCAGCTTTTCAGGGTCACAGCAGCACTGTCTCACAGCTGAGTCTCACTCTTACTGGGATGACTCAGGTATGTAAAGCCAGTCTTTCGAAATGCCGTCTTATTTAATCAAGTCACCTACATATAGGAGACAATGTCTTTTGAAAACCCACGTCTTAAGGTTTCCTGTGTTAATTCTTATGGTATAACTGTGAATCTAAGTTGTGTACATGCATGGTGGATGAACATTTTTGCACGTGTGGCACTTCACATGCGAGTGTACATGCACGTCTGAGGATACAGGAACTGGATATTGGATGTTCTCCTCTACCACACCCCACATTGTTTTTTTGAGACAGAGTCTCTCATTGATTCTTGGTGTCACAGATTTGGCTAGACTGGTTGGTCTACAAGGAGCTACAAAACTTGCCTGCCTCCATGTCTCCAGATGTTGCCATGCCTCAGTTTCCCATGGGCTCCTGGGATCCAAATCAAGGGTCTCACATATGTACAACAAGCACTTTGTACTTTACAAGTCATCTATCAAACCCACCAAATCCAATTTTTCCTAACAATTTCTGATAGCCTACAGTGCCTTTGTAGTCCAGCCCTTAACTCTCTTGTCTAACTTATACTGCACTGGACAGGTAGACTCAGGGATGTTAGATATAAGATGGTTTATTCGATCACATCTTCTGTTGGCTTCTGTCTCTCTCAACTTCTCTCTAACTTTAAGGATTTAACTTCCTGAACTCTAGATGAAGTGAGTTTCTTTTGTTCGATGCCATCTTTCAGCAAACTTGGAGAGGGACTGAGGAAGCAATGGGATTTTAAACTTGTTTTTCATCCCAGTACACATGTAAAACACAATGAGTACCAAGTACAAAGATTCTAAAAATTAAAAACCCACTGACCAATGTCTTGCAGTGCATTTTATTTCATGTTCTCTTTTATATATGAACTGATACATAATATTAGTTCATGTAATTATGTCTGTTATTTCTGGCGTAAACAACTTGTTTATGCAGTTACATATTTTTAAAGCATGTAGGTTCTGTGTATGCCCTTTAGTGCTTTATTACATTTGAAAACATAGCTCTTACTGAATATTTTTAACAAATTTACTGTGGTAATGGGTAAAAATGGATACGCTTTGTGATGAAGCATATATCTACTTAAGTACAATTAGTCATGGCAGACTGTTTTTCAGTGTATTAGCAATGAGCTATTTTTCTCTTAGCAGTATATGTAGTTGTCTATAATTTTACAAATTAAGCATTCTGCAGATTGTTCATGGTTTCTCATTATATTTGAATGTTCCTTCTTTATGAGTGATGGGTTGATTCTGCTGATCTGGCTGGCTATGTTTCCTTCCTAATACTGTGTACCTAAGCCACTTTTCTTGGCAGGGAAGGACTGTTCTTAAGTTAAGGATATTTGAGTAGCTGTGTTCCCTGCAGACCTACCAAACATGCACTTATGTGGTGGCAGTTTCATGAGGAAGCTCAACACTTTCGTTTTCCAATTATTCCTTTTATGGCTAATCCTTCTCCTATCTTGTGAGATATTTCCTTCCTCAAGTTCATGACAGTTTCCTCTATTGTTGAGATCGTTGGCTTCCTCTCTCTCTCTCTCTCTCTCTCTCTCTCTCTCTCTCTCTCTCTCTCTCTCTCTCTCTCTCTCTCTGTGTGTGTGTGTGTGTGTAAATGCCTGTGTGTTTATGTGTATTCACTTGGCACTTGCTGGATGAAGGACTTCATCTAGTACTTTTTTTCCATTGTTCTCCACATTTTTTGAGACAGAACTTCTTAGTGAATATGGCTGCTTCAGATTTCCTGTTTTCCTTTTACTTGGTATTTATATTAGGTGCTTATTATAAAGGAGCCCTGAAAAAAATAGCTTTTGTTGAGTTGCATTTATTCATCCATTTACCATTTTATCTTCTTGAGGGACTTTGTTTTTGATTTGTTGAGTGGAAGAATTATATGAAAACTTCTGCATGTAATTTGAGGTCTGGGATGGTCCAAATCTGTGTATAAAGGTGGCTATGAATGCTGAAGCTATTATCTTACCTTCACATAATTAAAATGAACATTGTAACTTGGAATTAAACTGAACCTTCCTTTTAGCTTAGTACAGTTCCAAGTTACCCTTTCTTTAGAACAGGAGTCAACAGTAAGATTGTTAGTCACATCTTGAGGGAAACTGTGTTCCAGTAAGGTTGTGTGGACTACAATGGCATTCATTAATATGTTGCCAATGGCTACTTTTTCAGTGTGTAAGATGGAGTGTTAGATACTGAGACAGTATGGCCAGCAAAGTCTAAAACACTTCTTTTCTTCCCTTTCGCAGAAAATACTTACTAATTGCTCTTTTGAGAGGCAATATCTTATTCCGTCATTAGAAAGCCTAGAGAAGAAGTGGCAGAAAGACTATTCAGAGGATGGGGAGGGGAGTGAGAAAGACTGTCTTCTGGCCATGATGTGGCCGTGGTACCCATGAACTGATAGAGGCTATGGCTACCTATACAAGATTTGTACAAGATCACATCAGTTAAAAATTCCATTATGGGACAGAAAAAGGCTCTGCAGTCCCACCCCTTGTTGAAGTGCTGTTGGCAGGCCATGGTTAATGGGGTAGAAAGAGTCACTTTTCTTTGGGGGTGTGGACACTGACAGGTTGCCAGTGTCTCAGTGGATTACCTCATGGCCGTGTGCATGTGGGCAACACTAAATTGGAAAAAAAAAAATAGACTCAAAAATAATTAATAAACAAATGATTTTAAAATAACATGAGATTGGGAGGGACATACATATCTTTATCTCTATTAATATGTATATCTATATATCTATGTATATGTATATCTACACCTATACACCTATATCTACATATCTACATCTATCTATCCATATATCAATATCTATATCTATATATGTCTATATATCTATATCTACATATATCTCTATCTAATCTATCTATCTATCTATCTATCTATCTATCTATCTATCTATCTATGTTTTTCACTTTTTACGTCCTTCTTAAATATGTATGAATTTTTCAAAGTCTAAAACAAAAAAGAAGAAAAGAAAACTTTTTCTTTTTAGTTATAATCTGGGGCCAAGATTCATCATCCATCTCCAGGAACCCACTACAGTGACGACTCACTGTCTCAGTCCTTCATCTGCTTACTCGGGATGCAGAAAACACTGCTCTTGGGAAATATGTCCTAGATGCTAAGTGCTAAGTCCCTTCCTATATTACTACATGGATCTCCAGTTTTCACTGTGCTACAGCATTCCTAGATCTCATACATATATTTTGAAAACAGGTATCCTGCTATTTCCCAGCATTCTTGTAAAGGTCGGTGTTCATTATATAAACTGCCATCCATGCACAGAAAGATACTCACTGTTTAAGCAAAATCTTTCTGCTGGGCTAGACTCACCACTCTGTGAAGCTCACAGTTCTGCCCTTACCCTTCCTGCCAGTGCATATCTAGACTTCAGTGTAGCTTGCATTGTGTTAAATCAGTGAACATGGTATCAGAGAAGCATCTTTGTGCAGTGGATAGTGATTATAGTCTCAGGACTGGTCAACGTGCAGAGAACAAGTGTCTTTGGAGTACAGAGTCAGTTGTAAATGGGACACCCATACTATATTCCTCTAAAACTCAAGAGGAGGGAACTGAAATATTTTAAGAGTGGGGGAAATGGACATGACAGGGCCATTGCACACTAGCTATGGCTGCCTACACATGCCGTGCAGAAGACTGAGCCAGTTAATGTGCCAGAATGGATGAGGAGGAAGGACATAGACCCTAACTCCTCCCTAAAGAGCTTGTGAACATTATTGGCTTAAGGGAGAGTCCATTTCTGATAGGGGTGTGGGCACTGGCAGGCTTAGCACGCTTTAGTGGATGATCCCTTAGCTGTGCATGTCTGTGTAGAACAAACTGGAGTAAATGGAAGGGCATGAAGTTGAGAGATAGAAGTGTGTGTGTGTGTGTGTGTGTGTGTGTGTTGGGGGGGGCGGGATTCAGTAGAAGTTACAGAGAAGGAGGAGGTGAATGTGGCCAAAATATATTGTATACCTGTATGAAATTCTCAAAGACTAAGTAAAATTGGTATGCTAAAAATGGGTATGGTGTCATAAAAACTGGACCTCAACAGCCTTCAGGGTCTGTGATTCCTGGCGGCCTCTTAGAACATTCATCCCCCAAGTCACACATATTTCCACTGGTAGCAGCAAATATACTATTCATTTTTTTTTATCAAGTATTAATAACCCCATGTTGCAACAAGAGGCTATTTTTCTATCAAGCAAGATAAAGGCTGACTTCCTGGCTAAACAGTTGAATTTATTAGACTCCTAGTGGTTGTTAAAACTCAAAAACTTACTCTAAACTTTGGAAAGTTTCTTTTTTTTTTTCTTCTGGGAATAGATCTTTCTCATAAATAATAAGTAGGCTTAAGGAGTCCCTTCATAGTGAGGACCCAGATGTCTGTAGAATAGAGCTTTCTTTCCAAATATAGTTCATTTTCCTGAGGGCCTGTAATGGTCATTCAAGAGCTTCTGAGCTGATTCCTTACTGGGATACAGAGATGGTCTTATAAACGGCCTCTTTGAGAAGTATAGGAGAATGGGGAAATAGAAGGATCCAGAGGGTCCTAGAAACCTACGCGAGGAATATTATGATGGGTGGATCTGGGCCCAGGGGTCCTGCTCAAACTATGGACCAACCAAGGACAATATGTGCAGTAAAATTCGAACCCCTACCCAGATCTAGCCAATGGACAGGACATTCTCCACAGTTGAGTGGAGAGTGGGGACTGACTTTCACATGAACTCTGGTGCCTCATATTTGACCATGTCCCCTGGATGGGGAGACCTGGTGGCACGCAGAGGAAGGATAACAGGTCACGAAGAACAGACTTGATACCCTATGATCATATAGAGGGGGAGGAGATCCCCCTTAGTCACAGACATAGGGGAGGGGAGTAGGGTGAAAGCAGGAGGGAGGGAAGAACAGCAGGATACAAGGGATGGGATAACAATTGACATTTAATATGAATAAATTAATTTTCTTTTTTTTTTGACAATGGACAGCTCATTTTATTTATTTATTTATTTTTATTTATTTATTTATTTATTTATTTATTTTTATTTATTTATTTAATTTTCAAAAGTTAAAAAAGTAGCTTAATTTACAGGCAGTGGTCATTCACGTCACAGACTGAACTAACTGATGTTTAAGATTTAGAAGGAATAACACCTGTGATTGTTAATTTCCATTGTGAGCTTGATGAGATCTATAATCACCTAGGAGATGGGGCTCTGGACCAGCCTATGGAGGATTGTCTTGATTTGGTTGGTGGACACAGGAGACCTGCTCACTGGAGCTGGCACCATTTCCTAGGCTAGAGATTAAAAAGGAGAACGCGTGCTGATCAGAAGTATTCATCTCCCCCTACTTCCCAATTGAGGCAAGCCGCCCCAGCTTACAGTTCTCTGAGTTCCCACCCTGCAACCGTGAACCAGAATAGCCTTTTTCTCAGTCAAGTCACTTCTGTCTGAGAATGTTACCACATCAACAAGGAAGGTAAATAAGATGACAGCATATTATATTTTTAAGAAAATTCTGAGGAATTGTCCTGGATTATGTGACAAATAAAGAATATTTATTTTACTTTTTAGCTATAGAAGCAAAGAATAGCAGAATAGATAATTTTAAAGTAGTGTGAGTGTATACTTTTTCATGACTGTTTTACAAACAAAGACTTACAGTTTGAAGGGAGCTTCCACTGTGGTGGAGGGGACATGGCAGCAGGAAGGTGAGGCAGATGGTCACATTGCAACTATGATCCGGGACCCAGAGAAACGGGTGCTGGAGCTCAGCTGCTTTCTCCTCTACTGTTTTTTATTCAGTGCAGGGCCCTGGCTAGCGGAATGGTGCCACCTATTTGTAGTTTGGTCTTCCTTGCTCCGTTAAATCTCTCTAGAAATCCACTCACAGACAAGCCCAGAGTTGTGTAACTGCTCCATTGAATCACGTTATTGATAATGATTAGCTGTCACAATTAGTTGAACAATTCTGTCAGCGATTGATCCGATCAGCCATCTCACAGTGGAAAGCAAACTCTCAAAGTCGGCTGTGTATGTTTAAAGCCTTCGTTTGATCCCTTTGCTTGAAGAGACTATGGGCAGCAGCTTGCTTTATCCCATACCTTTCCCTCCTATATTTCCTCATAGTTTCTGTCTTGCTGTATAAAATTTCATGGCAGTGCTGTTTCTGATACCAGAAACAAGCTGTGTGTCAGGGTACACAACAAAAAAATTGCAAAAGGACTGCTCGATAGACGGTAATGCTGGCAGCCTCCCCTAGGGGCGCAATAGCCCTCTACCATCAAAATTGAGTCAAAAGCTGCTTGTAAAATGGAGTCTCTCAGGGCAAATCATGGCCTGAAGAAAAACCAACAAACCACTGCCATGTACAGTGTGAACTAACTTAGGATAGGGCATGACTGACCTCAGTTCAAACAGTAGCTTCTCTTTCTTTGAACGCCATGGCTCATCACCTCAAGTTTTTGGCTGTATCAAATCTTAGTCTTCATGAACATTAGTCCTTTTAAAGCCAAAAAGTTTTGTGAATTTCAGCAGAGAATCTTTGAAAGCATATGGCAGAGGGACATAGCATTCTCAGAAAGAACCGAGGAACGAATGACAACAGTAACACTTATACGTACTTCTTTATCTAACAAGCCCATTCCCTAATAACACTTCACAGGTGTATTGAATTTAGGCATTTTTTTTTAAACACCTGAGAACAAAAAGACACCACTGCCTTTCACATTGTCCTTAGGATCCTTTTGAAGCTGGACTTCAAAATTATGGACCACAGTAGGGTACTGTCAGAACGCTGCTTTGGGTCTGCAGGAAGGTTTGGTTTCCTTTGTTATGCAGATACGTTTTGTTTTGTTTTGTTTTGTTTTTGTTTTTGTTTTTTGTTTTTTGTTTTTTTTTTTGGTTTTTCGAGACAGGGTTTCTCTGTGTAGCCTTGGCTGTCCTGGACCCGCTTTGTAGACCAGGCTGGCCTCGAACTCACAGCGATCCACCTGCCTCTGCCTCCCGAGTGCTGGGATTATAGGCGTGCGCCACCACGCCCGGCCCTACGTTTTTGTTTTAATGCCAAGGGTGGAACTTATTTTGGGCTTCAGTTTGTCCACAGCTGATAATTGTCTCATGGGGATGGCCTGACTCCTGTGGCAAAAAGAGGGGCGTGGTGTAGGACTGTGAGGAAGACAGACAGGTGGAGTTGCTGGGAGAGAGAAAGCGTGGCATGTGGCGGTGGTCTGTGGCTTGTAGCAGTTCGGAGAGACCAGAGGCAGCTGGTTTGGTGGATGGAGAGAAACGTTTCAAAGTAGCTGCTCCTTGTTGACTGAGATTGGTATTGTCCCCCAAAAGAACCCAGTTAAACCTAAACAACCAGGAGAAATAAAGGGATCTGGGCCTCCTCTCCCTACTAACCTTCATTCTCTCACCCAGGGTTAAGAGATTTGTGGAAGGGAGGTAGAGGCCTCAATACACCAAATAAAACAGCATTAAAAATAAGCCTCAACACAGTACTTGATATACTTTTGATGTTTTCTTTCAAGGAATGGCAAACCAGCAAATTCTGAATTTGACTGTTGCATTATTTTCTTTCTAGTAACGAGTTTTGTTTCACTAAGTCCCGACTCTCCCTTGTGACTGCACACTTCAGTGAGTGAGTGAACGCTCAGCACTGGCAAGTAATAGGCGCTTGTCCGGTGTCCTGCTTCTCTTTATGTTGGCCTGACAACATGACTGACTATTTCATTAGTTTGTGCTATCACCCAGATTCTTAGACTTGTAGATGTGTACTGAAGACCTATGACAACAGAATCCATGTTAGCGGACATCGCTAAGGCTTCGTGTGACACTGGGTGTCACAGTGATATCCATTAAGTGAGGTCCATCTTGTGCAAGTATTATTGTGACCAAGACAAAGGTAAACAATCCTTTATTGAAGTAGAACATTATGACAGGCAGATTTGGGCCAAGGGGTCCCGCTCAAACTAAGGCACCAGCGAAGGACAAGACAGGCGGTAAAATTTAAACCCCTACCCTGATCTAGCCCATGGACAGGACAGTCTCCACACTTGAGTGGAGAGAGGGATTTGACTTTCTCAAGTACTCTGGTGCCTCACATTTGACTATGTCCCCTGGCGGGGGAGACCTGGTGGCACTCAGAGGAAGGACAGCAGGTCACTGAGAAGAGACTTGATACCCTATGAGCATATAGAGAGGGAGGTAATCCCTCTGAGGAACAGTCATAGGGGAGGGGAATAAGGGGAAAATGGGAGGGAGGGAGAATGGGAGGATACAAGGGATGGGATAACCATTGAGATGTAACAAGAATAAATTAATAATAATAAAAAAAAATAAAGGCTGCAAAAGAAAATTGTCATGTGGGGAAATAGCTTCCAGTAGTGGAAGAGGATGATGGTCAACCGTACAGGGTTACTTACAAATACGCTGGACGGGCTATAAGAATGATGTGTTTAACCCCTGGAGCCTAGATTTGACATGCCAGCAAGCCCCTGGCTTCTCTTGTTAATGCCCTCCCTCCCATCCCTGGGTTCCCACTATGTACTATAAACCTGTCTTGAAAGACAAAAGCAAAAAAGAGAAAAAGCAAAAATTCATGGGTTCCAGGGATTGAACTCCTATCCTCATGATTTTAAGGCTCACTCTTTACCAACGTAGCTATCTCCCCAGACTCCCCAGACTCCCCAGACACCTGGCCTTTGCTTTGCCACTTACTCAGATCATGCCCAACTTTTACATCCTGACTTCACCTTTGTTGGCTTCCTGACTCCAGTGGCAATAAATTAACTAATGAAATGTTTTCGATTCATTGATTTTCTGTAATAGTTGGTTTGGATTTAAACGCAAAACGGAATCTAGCCTGAATGGATTGGCTAATTCATACGAGTGTACACTGATTTTGGCCTGTGTGGGATTTTGGAGAGAGAGAGAGAGAGAGAGAGAGAGAGAGAGAGAGAGAGAGAGAGAAAGCACTCACTGTCTCACTTCTTTCTGGCAAAGAATGAGGGAGATTAAGCAACTAGGCTAACAGCGAAACAAGACTAACAAAGGAAATAAAATAAGAACAATCTGTACTTCCTGATCTTTTTTTTTATCTCTCACAGATTGTTTAAAAACAACATGGATCCTGCATTAAGGACAAGGTCTTTAAACTTTCCGTATTTGCATAATTTAAAAGGCATTGCACCTCCTATGCTTTTGATTTGTTTATATTAATCTGGAGGGTGGAAGTGTTCCTAGTCATAGGAGGACAGGCTGAGCTTTCAAAGGGACTCTGAAAGCCCACCATCTTTCCTCGGTGGCTTCATTTTCATATCTTCCCATTAGCTGGTTACGAGCTAGTGTGTTATCACACCAGCAACCTGCTCTGCCTGTTCTCTTTGAGCATGCTGCCTTAGAGTGTTGGGTAAAGCATAATGAGAAGACATTAGGGGTCATGGCCTGCACACAGTGTTATTCCTCATATTTGCTTTTCATTTGACACAATGCACTGTTTAGCAAGGCTCAATCTTCGCCTTCACAAAGAAAACAAGATTCCTCAGACAATTGTGTGCATGCTCAAGCTCAGAAACCAGGGAAGGGGTCCAGGAACCTCAGGGCTCTCAGGTGGCATGAACAAGGTGGAAGGTGCGGAGTCACAGGACCTACACTCTGGACCCCAGCAAAGTCCCCAACAACTTCATTAGCCGGTCTGGTCTGTGTGCCTGCCTAGGAAGATGGGATGGCACCGCGCCACAGCATCTGCACTCATTTTCCACTGAGTCACTTTGATCTCTCCTAATCTCACCCACCCTTCCCTGAGTCCCTCATTTCAAAATCTGTGGCATGCTAAGAACACTCCTTGAGAGAAATAAATAGGAATCTGCAAACTAAAAATAATAGATAATATGGTATGCTAATTGTCAGCCTACTCGATCTCCATGGGCCACATTCTACAGCTTTTAAATATATGTGTGTGTCTATATATAATTTTTCTTTCCACCATCTGTTCACGTCCACTGAGAGAGCAGCCCCCGGGATGCTCTGCAAACCCTCCCCTGCCAGTTCTAACATTCTTTCTGTGCCTTTGGCTCCCTAAGCCCTTTTTTTGTTGCTGTTCCTCTCCAATGCCCCTGCTCCGGCTCTGTTTTGTGGACTAGCATCTCCAACCTCCTTAGGATACTACAGAGATGGCCAGGGCTTTTAGGATTTGCCACTGACTTAATCTGATAGCTAAGCCAATGAGCTGACCATGTTGCTGAAAAGAGGATTACTGGGCAGAAAAATAAAGCAAAACATGGGGAGAAGAGGTAAGAATAAAATCCCAAACAGAATGCTAAAGTCAGAGGGGAAATTGCATTAGCTGTGGAAGGAAAAAGGAAACCTGAGCTGGCAAACTGCTCTTCTGGAAAACTGCCCATGCCCTCATCCTACAGGCTCACGGTGGGGGGGGGGGGGGGGGCTTCTTCCTCCACCAGCCTCCTGGTGCTCATATCTATTATAACATTTATCATCCTGACATGTTCTTGGAGTTGTAGCATTCTTTCGACTCTCTCTCTCTCTCTCTCTCTCTCTCTCTCTCTCTCTCTCTCTCTCTCTCTCTCTCTCACACACACACACACACACACACACACACACACACACACACACACACACACACACACACACTTTATACCCTTGGAAGTTTCCAGAGATAAAATTTCCTAGGTTTCCATTGATGCCCCAGGGTTAGTTGTATTCAAGGCAGTATATTACCTTTAAAAATATATATATGCAGTGAAATAAATCATTACAACAGGAAGCTATTTGAATATGTTTCTTCTGATTTCATAGAATAACATCGGCTGTGCTCTTTATAATAGCTCATGGTTATGGAGGTTGGGAAGTCCACGATCAGAGGACAAGCATTGAGTGAGGATATTCTTGTCATATCATGTTGGTACCAGATGGAAGGGGCAAAATGAAATGAAGAGAGAGGGAGGAAGAGAGGGGGGAGGAGGGAGGGGGAAAGGAGGGAAACAGAAGAGAGGGAGAGAGAGAGAGAGAGAGAGAGAGAGGGGGGGAGGGGGGGAGAAGCATAGCACCTGGACCTGGTTGTCCTCTCCACCCTTGGGGGACTCGGGCAGATCTCACCAGTGCAAATTTCCATTGTTTGTGGGTGAAAGTTTCCACCGCATGCTTTATGATAGCACCTTCAAAGTTTAACAGGAGGCCCCCTCATCCTAGTATTGATAGTAAGCAAACGTATTACAGTACAGTACTTCATCTCTGATTTCAGACCTCAGCTTTTCACCATTACTGCAAATGCAGTTATCATGAAGAGAAACCAGGGTTCACAGAGAGACCGGGCTGAAGGTGCTAAGTTCAGATAAGAGCACACTTAAAGTATCCTAGGTACCCAAGAGAGTCACAAGTCTGTAAGTGATACAAAAAGCAGACATAAATAGGCACATATTTTATTTCTTGGCTCTAAAAGAGCAACCCTCAAATAACTTGACCAATGTGCAACCTTGCTTTGATGGCTCTTTTATTTAATTTCATGTTTGAACTCTCAAGTTTTCTAATTTAGATAATTAGAGAAAACTTATAGGGCAGGTGTTTTACGAAATTAGCCTGCATAAGATTTTAAATTATTGGAAAATAATTTACCTCATGAAAGAAAATGATTCTAGTAATTTACAAAACTATAAAAATTCTAAAATCACAGGACCATACAAAGAAAAGTAAGACTTTACCCAACCAGAAAGGATGAAGGATGCCTGCTTGCTCTTGGAGGTAGCTACTGTCTCTCATTTATTTTTTTCAACCTGAGTGTCTGACACAGAGTGAAACTTATGTTGGTATGCAATGGTATGTTTCTTAACTATTGCTATCTAGAAATTATCAGAGGGTTGGCAGCAGGAACACTCCCATGCTATCTAATGCACAGCATGTGTCAGGAGCGTGGACATGGTGTGCTTGCACCCTCTCCTTCAGGGAGACATGTGGACACAGTGGACTTGCATTCCTCCTCCAGGGCTTTTCCATAGGTTGTTGATAGTATTGACTACCAATGCATTGTCAGCTGTCAATCTAAATGACTGACAGATGGAGGGTCTGCTTTCCAAATACACCTGTTTATTGGTGGGATTTTATCTTCTGAGTGAACATTTTCATGCTTGAGCTGATAGTTTTCTTGAGCCCATGTTTGTTTCTTCTTCTCATGGACCTCTTTAAGAAGACTGTTAGAGCTGCTAAACAGCACCTCGCATGAGCAAACGCCATCGGTCAGTTTCCAGTACCTCATAACCTCAACACATGGGAGGTGGAGGCAGGAGGATCACAGATTAAAGGTCAACCTCAGCTACAGGAGAAGTTTGAGACTAGCTTTAGGCTGCGTAAGATTCTGTTAAAAAGTTAACTAAGCAAATTGTGCCAAACACTTTCTAAAGAGTTTATTGAAATTAAACATCTACTTGAAAGTAGCAAGGCCTTTATTATTTTCTACTTAATGCATCTTAATTTTTTTTTACTTTTAAACTACATACAGCAAGAAGAAGCACAAAACAGTTAAGGATTATATAAATGTTACATTCATAGTGTTTTGGCTATTTGTATTTGGCAACCTTGGAGAAAAGAACTTTCCTATCTTGGGTGAGGAGTGTGCAGACTTCTGTCAGGCAGAGGATATGCAAGATTCCTGGAGAATTATGCCAAGGTATTCTACCTGCAGAACTGATACCCAGAAGGTTTCATTCTTATTCTCTTTAATCCCTTTTTCCTCCTGTTTAGGGTAGTCAGATTGTAAGGAAGATACCTTTGTTTAATAAATTTATAATAAAGTTTAATTGTTGAGGAAATAGAGCCAACAATCTGTTAAACCTGGATGTATATTCTTGTGATGAAAATAGACTAGTAATTGACATGACCATGAGTTGATAAACTTACAATTAACTTGTATTGCTTAATTACCCTAAACAGCCTGCAATAGCACCTTCAAAGTATTGGAAGGAAACCTTGTATTATAATTGAGTTGTATCAGAGTATCAATATATTTAATGTGTGTGAAAAGTAATCTTGAATTTGAATTCTATACCAATGTATCAAAATTGAACTTATTTTGCATCGATATACAAAATTCTATACCAATGAATTAAAAATAACCTTGTTTGTGTAAAGGCCATAAGTTGAGGAGTAAATTCAAGAATCTACTTTTTGTCCTGTCATTCTTATGTATTTCTATATTCCACCTTCTTTCTCTTCAACCTCTATCTCCATACCTAGGAAAGAAATAGGAGAAGAGAGAAATCCCTGAGTCCAACCTCGTTTTCTCTCTGAATAAGATCCATAATAACTTATAACCAACTCCCAATGAAAATAAACATCCATGTCCCAAGAAAACAAGCAAAAACCCTACTCAAACCCCCTTAATGGAAATGAGGCATCGTTCTCTTTTTAAGGCTTTTTCTGCCTGATTTGGGCCTTTGTAGGAGCCCAAATAGAATTGGAGAAAATGGTTAAGCAATCCAGTTAAACCACTGTTCTCTGAAGCTCTGCAAGACAGAATGAGTCCTAGTAAACGTCCTCAGTTTAATCTTCAGCAGCTCACTAAAGAGTGGTGGTATGACTACAGTGAAACCAGGACCTACAGGGATGAGAATTGTAATGATCAGAAATGACTAGTTACTAGTGCTATTTTAAATATATAGAGAGCATCACTTAGGAGGAGTGGAAATTGCTCTGTATCAGTATCAGTCATCGATTCAAATTTCACCGGAAATATGGCAGGCTAGGGGAGGAGCCATTATTCTTACATCACGTTATTTATTCATTGTATGCAGAAGTATGTTTCTTTAGACATTTTTCTTTGGTTAAATTGCATTGTATTCTATTTTTTTGTCAGCTCAAAGTTTTGGGAGGGAGGGAGGAAGGGAGGGAGGGAGGGAGGGAGGGAGGGAGAGAAAGAGAGAGAGAGAGAGAGAGAGAGAGAGAGAGAGAGAGAGAGAGAGAG
>OU015749.1:1306753-1317440 GCA_907169655.1 Acomys percivali | reverse complement strand
TCATCATCATCATCATCATCATCATCATCATCATCATCATCATCATCACCAGTCATTGCTGTTAATTTGTTAACATCTAATCATTTTTGGGTCTTTCCAAGCCCTCCACTGTGAGCAGCCACAGTGTTTACTTGCTGAAGTTTGCGTGTAAATTCTTCTAAGACATAAAACATGGGTTCCTAGGAATTAACTCCCAAGATAAACAGGAGAACATTCCCTTTGCTGCCAACTTAACAAGTGTCCAGTAAATGACTTGAGGTTCCTTTCAGATGTGGCAATTTGGCTGTTGTTCAGTTGCTTAGCTTTTCTTTTAATTACCTCTATTTTACAATTCCTTAGCTAAAAGATGTGCCAATCACTTGCAGTTAGTTGTGTCTGGGACAACACAGTCAAAATGACATCACACAGGCTAATGGTTGCAGGCTGTCTTCCAGTTGTCCCCTTGGGTAACCCTCTGTGGCTTGGCTCTTTGCTTTCCTCAATGGAGCATTATCCTCCTGCTCCCATAGGGCAGACAGGTTGGCACTTCACCAGCTTGGTGGAGAACATCAGAAACAGAAAGTTGGATTTGTAGAGGAAGTTGTTAATCCTATTGTGTTTGTTAATATTGTGAAATACTTAGCAAGACTGGGAGAAAGAACCATTACATTTTGTCCAGAAAGAATGCTGGACATTGAAAATCAACAAAAGGGATACTGGGCACACTCTGACATGAGCCAGTCCCAAGGTGTTTCTCTACCCTTGCAAAGTCACGAGTTGTGAGGACAAAACACTGATGGTGCTTCCATGTGAGATCCAGATGCACAGGAAAAAACTCTGATAAAATATGATTGGTCAAGATTTTGGATCTTATTTCTATGTCACTATAAACTCATTATGGGATTCATTGGTTTGTTTTCTTGTTTGTTTTTAGAGATAAGGTTTCTCAGTGTAGCCTTGTCTGTCCTGGAACTCACTCTGTAGACCAGGGTGGCCTGGGACTCAGAGATTGGTCTGCCTGTGCCTCCCAAGTACTGGGAATGAAGGTGTGCCATACTTCATCTGGCATTTTTTGTGGGATTTTAAGCAACATTTGCAAAGAATAACTTTTAGACGTTGCCTTAAAATATCTACCAGCTTTAATTATATTCAGAGGCTAAAATACAAAAACCCTACGTATATACACAGCTTAATCAATTTCTCACATGCATGCATTTATATAACTATTACTCGAATTTAACCAAGAAACATTCCCCAAATGTCCCAAATGACCCCTGTCACATAGTATCCATATCCTTATTTGGTGCTTTATAATGTATATATGATTTTTAATTATGGAGGAAATGGTGTGTGGACTTTGCAGCTAGATCATGGAAGCCAGTGTATCTTTGTCTTTGTTTTCAACTTGTTTTCCTAAAGTGGGCACTAGAGTGTGGCCCAAGCTAGCAGGTCATGAGGATCTAATATACTTGTATTAGGGGATGATCACATGCTAAAGAGTTGAGACAACTTGATAATAGTCATCTCCAGCTCCATCGCCAGCACTCAGCCACCTGGGAAGCAAGTCTCCTAGGCCAAGGTGATGCTTCAGGTGTCTACAGCCTGGGTTAAGATCATGACTGAACTCCTCAGAGCACAGAGAGCACAGTCCACAATGAGATACCTATGCAAAGTGAATCATGTTGTCATTGTGTCTTATAGCCAGATATATACAAAGGTTTGAAATTCCAGCATAGATGGAGTAGGCAGTGCCAAGGCCCCCCCCTCCTTGGAGTAGGCAGTGCCAAGGCCCCCTCTTTACTAAGGAGCTGTTGACAATTGATAGTGGCTGGGAGAAGAAGGATAACTTTTGGGTGTGGATATGTTCCTGGGAGTGTTTTCTTGTTCCAGTGGCTGGCCCTAGACCCATGTATGTATGGGTAATACTGACTTCCCTTAGTAAGTTATATTTTCTTGAGTCATGTTGTTGGGAAGAAAACTCACTGGGAGGATATGGAGGGAGTAGAAGGGAGAAACTGAGGTAGATATGACCACTTTAAATGACAGCTGATGCATGTCTAAGAATGGATATTTGTCTGGAGAACTGATCCCTATCATCAAGTATAATCATAAATTTATTGGAACAAATATGAAAAGCACAGCATACATAACATACACAAAATAGGCTTTTGCAAATTCTCGATGGGTATTTCCATAATGAAGTCACAGGAATACATAACTTTCTATGTTTGCTACTTTCTTTGAATAACTGTATACTCTGTATAAGGGTAGACAAACAACAGCTTTCCTCTGCCACTGTGAAAGGATGATTGCCCTCTCTATTATCTGCTTCTGAAGGAAGAGAGATCTTGTCCGTCTCCAAGGCATTTGCGAGTGTATACAGACTAACTTATTAGTTGTGCTAGTAGTAGAGCGTTACACTGGCTTTGTCTCCATCAGCTCTGATTTGGTGTCCCAAAGCTAGATAAGGAGACTAAGGTTACAAAGGGGAAGAATAGACAAACAGGAGTGCATCCGCTGAACACTCACCCTGTGCCAAGCATTAAGATCAAGAATGCCTAGCTGCTGTCTTGGTTAATCCACACAACACTCCAGAGAGAAAAAATGTGCTTCTCTATAATTGGAAGATAATTGAGACACTATTGCCTAGGCCAGCAAAGAATCAGAAAAGACCAGTCAGTGTTTGAATTAAAATGTCTAACTTCAAAAATGTATTCATTATTTCTTATAGTTTGTTTAGTTGTTTGTTTGCTTTCTATCTATCTATCTATCTATCTATCTATCATCTATCTATCTATCATCTATCTATCATCTATCTATCTGTCATCATTTAACTATCTGTAATCTATCTAATCGATTATTTTTAATATCCTTTAAAATTGGCACACAAAACAGTAGCTCTTACAAGTTTACCTGCAAATGTTCTTTCGTTCTTTCTGTTTTCAGTTTTCTTTATGGCTGAATAAAATTCTATTGGAAATATATATCACATTTTGTCTGTCCTTCATCTGTTGCTTGAGGACTAAGCTGTCTTCATTTATTAGCTGTTATGAGTGGTACAGAAATGGACATGGATGAGCAAGTATTTCTACTGTTAGGTTTGGAGTCCTCTGGGTACACTCTACCAACCATAAAATTTGGTCACAAGATTGTTCTAGGGAAACTTGCGTACTGATTCCCACAGCAGCAGCACTAGTACAGATGCCCACCAAGAGTGACTTAGGAGTCTTCTTAACCCACATTTTCTCCAGCACTTGTTTCTTTTCTTAATGATGACACAGGTGACACCGAATTCCAAAGGTTTTTTTAATTTGAATTTCCCTAACTGCATGTGTTGTTGAACACCATTTCACATACTTGCTGGCCGTTTGTAATTCTTTTGAGAACTGTCTATTCAGTTCATTAGCCCATTTAACGACTGCGTGATTTGGCAGGGCGTATAGTGGTGGGAGGGGAGCACCAATCCACCTACTAAAACCTTCGAACCAAAATTTACGCTACCTACAAGATGTGCAGAGATAAAGACAAGAGTAGACTGCGGGAATGACCAGCTTGGCCCAAGCTGGGACCCGCGCCATGGTAGAGAACCAATCCCTGACACAGCTAACGACCCTCTGCTATGTTTACAGACAAGAGCCTAATTTAACAGTTCTCTGAGAACCAGCCCCCAACCCCAACCCTGGTTCTCCAGCGGCCAATCAAACCACATGCTGAGACTCCTAGCCGGTTATTCAGCAGAGCTCCTGGAGTCCTGTGGAAGAGTGGGAGGGAAGGATAGGAGAACCCGGAAGCCGGCAAGAATGCAGTGAGAAGACCAACACAGTCAACTAACCTAGACCCAAGGGGCCTTACAGAAATAGAAGCACCATCCAAAAAGCATGCATGGACTAGAGCAAGGTGCCCTACACATATATAACTAATGGGCGATTTGATCTTCTGTGGGTCCCCTAATAAGCAGAATGGGTGCTGCCCATGATACGGACTCTATTGTCTGCTTTCGATCATTTTGCTCTAACCCGGTGCCTTGTCTGGCCTCAGTAGATGAGGAGGAGCTCAGTCGTGATGCAACTTGTTGTGCTGGCATGAATTGTTGTTGGTGTTCCACTTTTCTGAGGAGAAGTGGACGGGGAATGGGGAAAAAGGGTAGGGGATAAGGACGTGGGGGAGAGGAGGAAGGGCACTATGATCTGGATGTAAATGAAGATATAAATTAAAAATAAATTTTAAAAATTTCTTTAGCGCAACACTTACCACATTCAGAATCACTCAATCACTACGAGGAGATTCTCCCTAGACTGCAAATTGCGTGAGGTCTAGAGTCACCCAACTAGGAGCGAGAACTAAGCCACCTGCACACTGACCAATTATTTATAAGTCATCTTCTCTGGTTGCTCTAGCCGGGTTATGTGTGGTCTGTATCTATAATTCAACATGTATCAACATTTCAACAATTCAAAAGTGTATCAAATTTTTTTGAAAATCACCTCTGCTTTATACCCTCAGGGCTGAGCACAAATCTCAACAAATAGTAGGCAGTTAATAAATATTTATTGATTGGTGGAAAAAAAATGTTAGTGACCAAAATTTGTTCTTTACATATTCTATATATTAATCCCCTGTTTTCATGTTATACAGCATCTACTTGTTTGCATATATTGCATCTATCCCTGAATTCTTGGGAAAGAATCAATGTAGTTTTGATGTTTGTCTTTTTAATCTATTTCCAACTCAGCTTGTGGGTGTTTCCTTGAGATTTATCCATGTTCAATAGGGAAATGGCTTTGTAGATTTTCCTTCATTGTGGTATCCTTATTTATTTTAAAATAAGGATACCTTTGGCTCCATAATGAGTTTGAAAGTGTTCTTTCTGTATGTTTTGTGGAACAATTTGAGATGTGTCGGTATTAGCTCTTGCTTAGATATTTGGTGGACTTCATCGGTGAGTCTGTCTAGTCCTGGGCTTTTCTTTTGGTTGAAACTTCCATTTATTGTCTTAATCCAATTATTTACTATGAATTTATTTAACTTGATTATGTATTTTTATTTTTAATAGGCGACATTTGTTAGGAATTATCCATTTCTTTTAGAGTATTGAACTTTTGAATATAAGTTTTAAAATATTCTGTAATTTTCCTCTGCCTTTTCATTTATAAATTTCAAATTTTGTTCTGTTTCTTTTAGTTAGTTTGGCTAGGATTTTTTTTTTTCCCATCTCATTTATCTTTTCAAGAAAATTATTCTCTCATTGACTTTGTGTATTGCTCTTTAAATCTCTTTCCCACTAATTTCTACCATAATTTCAGTTACTTCATATTGTCTACCATAATTGAATTTTACTTATTCTTAATTTTAATAGAATCTTGAGGTATCTCATTTGCCAATATATTTAAGGTCTCTCTCTCTCTCTCTCTCTCTCTCTCTCTCTCTCTCTCTCTCTCTCTCTCTCCCATATTTTAATTTAAATACTTAAAGCTATATAAATTCTTCTGGCATTCTGGGCATTGCCTTAACCACATCCCACAGGTTTTTGGAAGTTGTGTCATTATGGCTGTTCTTTTTTCTTTTCAACACTTAAAAACTTCTCCATGATTTCTTTAGTGACCTCATGTTCACTCAAAAGTGTATTACTCAAGCTTCCAATATTTGTGTAGTCTCTTTTACTGTCTAATTCTGTTTTTATTTTACAATGACTTGATCAAATGAAAGTAATTATTTTGTTTGTTTTTTTTTCCCGTGTTAAGGCTTGTTTTGTGGTCTATCATGGAATAAGTTTTAGAGATGCCTCTGTGGGTTACTGGGAAGGTTGTATATTCTATATCTGTTGGGTGATATGTGTTTAGATAGAGTTTAGCTCTGAAGATTCTTCCTTGACTTTTAATTTAGATGACCTAACCGATGAGTTTGGAGTTTTGAACTATCCCACTATTGTATCAAGAACTATCTGACCAATCTGGTCATTCATGCCTTGTAGTATTTAATGAAGCTGATAACCCAAACTTTTGATGCACAAATATTTATCATCACTGCCTTCTTCATGGGTGGCTTTTTAATATATTCCACAATCATCATCTCTCCCAAATAGCTTTGTTTGAAGTCTACTTTATCACAAATGAGAATAGTATGGCAACTCCCTTAGGGCTTCCATTCGCTTGGAGAGCAATTTAGTATCCTTTATCTCCTGTGTGTTTGTTTCTGGTGTGTGTTTCTTGGGAACAAAAGACAGTTGGAATTTGTTGTTTTAATTTCAGCTTTTACCTTATGAGTTGAGGCCATTTTTATTCCAGGTTATTATTAAGAGATTTGCTGTTTCTGATGGGTGTGTTGGTTGGGTTGTTACACATGTTCTTTTTTAATCTTCCCCTCCCCCATTAATACTAGAGTTTTCTTTCTTCCTGTGCTTTACATGATAGATTTCTTCCTAACTGTCCTTTGTATCACTCTCACAAATTTATATTTTCTTGTTCTCTTGGGAATGAAACTCTTTTTCCTATTTTTCTCTTCATATGGTATATTTCTAAGATTTTTTTTTTGCAGTATTGCTTTATATTCATTTTCTTAGCTTGTATTTGTTTTGAACCATTACTTTTCCCATCAATTATAAAAGATAAAATTGCTGAATATAGCAATTTTGGCTGACAGTTATTTTATGGCTTTTGTTTTGTTTTGTAAGTGAGTTTGCGTTTTACCCTTACAACTTCTAATATTGCTTTGTGTTTTTAATGTCTTGACCTCAATATAGTAAAGCTCTTCTCTGGTCATTTCTCTTTGGCTTTCTTGATGCTCTTTTGCTTGAATTTCCATTTCTTTGGGTTTTAGAAACTTCCTGCTATTATCTCATTGAATAACGTGTCTCTGCCATTAGACTTTATTTCAGTTCTTTCGTCTATCCCAAAGGCTCTTAAGTTTGAGCTCTTGAGAATATCTGAAAGCTCTTGGAAGCTTTTCACATCCTTGCTAGGGGTTGTCTTTATACATTTCTGAATACATTGCTTCAGCCTTGCCATTCACCCTGGAGCTTCTTTCTTCTAGGTCCTTCTTTGTTGATGATTTCCACTGTGGTTTTTATTTGATGGGATTATTCTTCCATTTTCAGCATTTTTATTTTTCTATTTATTTGGCTTCAGTTTCACGTCTGACATTTATTTATTTATTTATTTATTTATTTAATTAATCTTACCACTAGTTTTTTGGTTAGCTCCTGAATTAATTGCTTGACTTTATTCATCCATTTATCTGACTGTTTTGTGGCCATTAATGGTTTATTAAAGAAGAGTATGCCATCCTTTCCCAGTGTTTCAGCTATGTCGTCATCTTTGCGCTCTAATAGTGAGGAACCCTGAGCCTGTGGAGGTGTGTGTGTGTGAGCTGTTCTCGAACATTGTTCCGTTTCTTCGTGTTCTGTATTTCTCTTAGGATGGCTATACCTTGCAATTTTGATTTGACTTTTGCTTTCCCTTTCTTTTTTAAATTTTAGTTTACATGTATCTGCTGGTAGTTTGTCCTCAGTTGCATTAGGTTCCCTAGCACTATTATTGTGTGGGGGCTGATGACTGAAGTAAGATATGATGACTTGATACCAACCAAAGCATTAGCTTGTTAGAGAAGGCACTGCGCACTTCTCCTGGGTCCCAGATGAGGATCACAAACAGTAGCACTGAGGCCCTTAACTATAAAAATCTATAAGTTACATTTTACCAAGTCAGGGCCTCAGTAAGTGAGCAGTAAAATGAGAAGGGAATAGGAAAAGATGAAGCGTTCAGTCAAATTTGCAATTTCCTAACTCACCAGTCTTTTGAATTAGTTTTATAATACAACAAGATAGAATTAATTGTCAAAGTTGGGGACTAATTTCCATTTATTTACATGACATATAGCAATTTAGTTCATATATTCATTTTGCCAGGAAAATAATGCAAACTAGGTTTGGGCATGTGTGGGTTTTTTTCCCTAATGTTTAGTTTAATACATAGTCTTTTTCCTAACTTGCAGATTTTCAGAGACTGTATCCTCAGAAATACTTCTGATATAATTATACCTGTGTCTAACCTCAAACAGTTGGGTCTCATGTTACTTTTTATGACCTGTGTCTTAGTCATTGACACACGACTTGCTCTTTTTTTCTAGGCTTAGTGGATTTCTTTGTGTTGAGAGGCATTGCAGTTTTTCTGTCAGATTCTCAGTTTGGACAATTGCTGACAGCACTTCCTCTAAACATGAAATGTCAGGGTTTGAAACTGGCCATACATTTACGGGAAACTGCAACATGCCTTCAATAACTCCCACGAATAGCACAGTAATTCCAACATGGCTACCTCTTCATATGCTTATGGTTATCTATATGTGGTTAATGGCATTTTCTCATCATAATATCATCTTCAAATTGAAAGAATCATGGACCCAAGTATGACTTACTGAAGTGGCTTTTGATGTGGCCAAATAGTTTCTATTCTTTTAAGCAAAGGCAGTAGAGTTGGCTTCTCAGTGCATTTCCTTTCAGTAGAGTTGAAAAGACTTGTAATTCCAGTACCACACTGAAGTGCTCTGAACATTTAAAATAATTCATTGGACTAATTAATTAATGTTTAGAAACACAGCTCTCTGTGAGAGATTAGTTCTTGGTTCAGTAGCCACTGACAGCACCTTGCTGTTTAGAACAAAGGGCAGAAAACAGTGCTAGGAACATGGGCCTAGCTAGTGCTTTTGAAATAATCACTAATGAGTCTATCAGCTGTATGAGTCTAAAACACTGACTTTGGTTTTCTCCCTAAGATTTCACAGAGTTTAAAAGAACCACAGATTTCCAGAGTCTTAAACAAGAGCAAAACTTCAGCAATTCATCTAAAGCTATAGAAATGCAGTTTCCTAGACTTTTGTTTGTGTGTAGTTTACCTTATAAGGGTTATAAATCTACGATTAAATTAATGCAAGAAAATGTAATTTCTAGTAAATATTGATCTATTTATCAAGGGGATAGTTATCTGAGGGGATAGTGCTTTGTCAATATAGAATATGTCTCTATGGTGTGGAGTTTGCAGAAAGTCCATTGTTTAACTCCCCTGAACAGATGGCCCATTTGTTGCTATTAATATTTGTGCTTGCCTATTCATATTTGCTGCCTATTAGACAATTCCAGAGAATGGGACATATAACGTTAAATGCTTGAAAATATGAATGTTATGTGAAAATATATCTTAAGTATATGGAGTTTTTTTTTGTAGCCATTGCAGGGGTACATTTTTAGAAAGACTACTCATTCACAGTCTATAGTGAGATCTGACTGGAAACCTATGAAAGGGTGAGCAGGCAAGTGGGGTCTGTGCCTAAGAAGAAAACCTTCAGGGAAACTTCAAACCTTAGTGGAAGGGGCAGCTGTGGGTTGATTAGCTGATTAACTGAGTGGTAAGTTCTCTTCTTTTACTGTTTTTTTTTTTTTTTTTTTTTTTGAATCTACAGTATAATGTTATTATGTCGTCCTCCTAAATGCTGTCATTTTCTACCACAATTTTGAATATTCTAAATTGCCATGTATTGTTCCACTTAGTGTGGAACAGGGGCACCGGTGGGAAGATGTGGTCTGTGTGCTTCACCTGGTAAAGGAGAAAACAAGAGGCTGATGCAGCGGCTCGGGAGGAACATGTTGCCTATGCAAACATGAGGATTTGAGTTCAATATCCACATGAAAAACAAACAAACAAACAAAGCCAAGGGTGGTGATCTCATGGGTCAAGAGGCAGATACAGGAGGATCCTTATGGTTCACTAGCTAAACGTGCAAGCTGAGCTCCAGGTCAGTGAGATACTTTCTCCTGGGGTCGGGGGGGAAAGGTAGGTGGATCTTGGAGAACAGTACACAAGGTCAGCATCTGACGAACACACACACACACACACACACACACACACACACATGCACACACGATAAGCACATGAGTGAATGGACTGTCGGTTGTATTGGGTTAGCATTCTGGTGATTGTTGAATCATATTCTAACTCATGAAGGTCACTCAGGCCTAGCCCTACGAGAGCAGCTGTCACTTCTGTTCTGTGGCCCAGGCCCCCTAACCGTTAAGCTTTTGTGAGCTCTCCTGTTTGCTGCTAACAGTTTGCTGCTGCAGTGTTTCTCCTGGCCTCCAGCTGTTATGTGCATTGGACGTGTCCAGTTTCCTTCGGTGCACTGCTGCTGTGAGTTGAGAGGAAAGATCACTTTCTCAGTGATGCAACTTTGCAACTACCATGCCTACACCTGGGTGTGTAGTCTGTCTCGGTTGACTGTCTTTTCTTTTGTCGCTTTTCAGATATCAACATGTTCTGAATAATCGGTCTTGTTAAATATACAGGAGGCAATTTCACTTGGGGAGAACTTGAAATGATGCAGTGACCCATAAGAAGTAACAGAACAAATATGCTGGTTATAAAAAGCTGGGTGGGAAGAACGCCAAGAGAAATACGGTAATTATAACGTTTTACAAAGGAGAAAGTAAGTATTAATGGTGACCTAGATACTAATGCAAAAATTTACTTGAGATCCCAAGTATTTGTGGGAAAACCATGTAAACAAGATGAAATGAATTAATGATGTTAATTCTTTACTTTAGCAAAAGGTATGCAGGGCTTTTAACATGGATGTTGAGAAATGTTTTCTCCTGAAGATAATATTCCTGATTTTGTGTGTGTGTGTGTGTGTGTGTGTGTGTGTGTGTGTGTGTGTGTGT
>OU015749.1:1281189-1306743 GCA_907169655.1 Acomys percivali | reverse complement strand
TGTGTGTGTGTGTGTGTGTGTGTGTGTGTGTGTGTGTGTGTGTGTGTGTGCGCGCGCGCACTTAAGAACATCACTGCCAAAATGAATGTTAAGGAGGAGTAAATTCAGTCAAAGTGAGCAGAACAACACATTAACATAGCGGTTTAAAAATAGTCCACTGTGTGGGAGAGAGGACGGCGGCTCTGAACTTCATTAAGCCGATTGTTCGGGAGACATCTGGAATCTCATTCCAGGGGATGCTAGAGCAATACGTGCTCTGGGCGATTCTCTCAAGATGCAGTTCAGACAAGATTTGCTTGAACAAAGTATAGTTGTTAAGTGAGCACCTCCAGTCACCCCCATGAGCACTTGTTCATAGCGAGCAAGGACACGAGAGCTAGAAAATCAGGGAGGGACTCAGTTTACATGCCAGAGCAAAGAGAATTTTGCATCATGAAGTTTAAATCAGCTTCCCAAGCTGGGTCACTACAGATCTTCTATTCACCTGAAGTTTGTTTGTCTTTGCATAATTATGAACTCATGGAGGATAGAAACCATGAATTTTCCACCGTTACCAATTTAGATAATGGGCATTTAATATAATATCACAGAATGAATAGATACTTGATTTTTCTAGAAATAAATCATGATATCATATTCTGGAAGTAAAGGTCATTCAGGATGGATAAGATGGCAATTTAAAGAACTGTTGTTGTGAAAAATCAAAAGTCGGATGAAACAGCACTGTCTCAGTTTAACAAGGAAGCCATGTTTTTATAAAGGAGGCTAGGTCACAGAAGAAACTTCAAAAAGCCTCCAGGAAGCTGAAAATAATGTCAACCTGGCTCCAAACCATGACACGGAGGAGGTAGAACCTATGGTGAGTACGTCACTGAATTGACATAGCGTCAAACCACTCCTTAGGTATCTTTTGCCCACAGACAAAGGCTACTCTTGGCCTCAGGCAGAAAAGCCTCTCCATTCAGGAATAGGGATAGGTATAACCTATGGTTGTAGAAGACACTACAAATAAACGATTATTTGAAGGCCTAGCCTTATATAAGACATTTACATCACCCCTTTAAGGCTAAGAGAACTTTCCAGAAGAGATGATAGACAGAAAGAATGTAAGATTCAGAGGATGGGGAGAGAGGCTACAGTGAGACATGGACTTGAGAGCTACAGGCTCATAGCGTCTGTGAGCACTGTGTCAGCAGAAGCCAGGACCCCTGGCAGTCAACTAAGGAGGAAGAAGAGGCTCATAGGGTACTGTGGCATGCTGCTGGTTGATTGGCAACCAACTGAATCAGGAAGAGGGAGACATACTACCTCACTGTGTTCACACTAAGAAGAGGTTGAGCGCCCACTGCGTGGAGGCTCTCACTAAGCACATTTGCTTTTATTCTGGGATAGCCGTAGTACTTTTTAAACATAATTCACCACCTTCCGCACAAAAAAGAAACTCATGCTCACTGCCAGTGAATTTGCAACTACATAGCAGAAGGGAAGAATGTGTGTTAGGAAGCCTCCACATGGATAGTTTGGGGGTGACAGTGCACCGCCAAGCTATGAGTTCAGTTTAGGGAGGCTACTGTGGACATTGATGCTAAAATCTTTTGTGGTCCTTGTTCCTAAAGGACAAAGTTTCCCACAGCTCAGACACTGTGCATAGAGCGGCGTATTCTCAAGGCCCTCCCGTGTTAATGTGTACTACAGGATTATACTCAGTCACTGTGGGAGGCCAGAGTCTCTTCTGGCAGGTGGTGACTCATTGCAGAAAAGAGCCAAGAAACCTTCCTATAGGCAACCTTGTTCTAGGCCACCCTGAGCCACACTTCCCTTCCAATATTCTGTGTATAGCTACTCACGTCCATTTCATATATTCCCACACCTGTCCACATAGGGCTGCCGTCTTATAGGAGGCTCCTTTCTCTGTATTCCCAGGAATATAGGCTGGGCAGTGGTTCTCCAGGCCACCGCATGCTTTTGTTTACCTTATCAACAAGCTCAGTTGTCCTGAGTCTGTCATTCTTACATGAATGCTCTCTTGCCTTTATCAAAGGACATCTTTTTTTTAAAGGCTGTTGTGTTTTATTTGTATTTTTCATATTTCAAATAGCTCTTGCAAAGTATATGAAAAAAAGAGCTGCATTGACAAAAGTTTCACCAAGGCTTTTGCTTAGCACCAATCTCTTTGACGCTGACTCTCATTCCAACCACACTTTCTTACGTTTTCTATTTTATACATCCTCCTGCTATTTGAAATCTCAAGAGCATGCACTGTTTTTTTCTAGTCAGGGAAAACAAGAAAGGTATTAAAATTTTAGACTAGCATTTAAGGGGGGCACTTCTAGCTAGTTTATGCTCAAAAGAATATTGGCAATACTAGAATGATTTATGTAAGCTACTGAGAAAACAGCCAGGATTATAATTAATGTAATGACAACACATTGGCAGCTTTACTTGTTGTGACAAAGTATATGAGAAGGAACAAGTTAAGGTAGGAAGAGCTTGCTTTATCTCATGACTCAGGGCTGTAGCCCGTGTTTGTGGGAAGGCACAGTGGGACTCCATAGTAGTAGAGAGGCATGCTTTCGGTTCTGAACCTTCACATATGTCACAGGAATAGAAAACAGAGATGTTTGACAGGATGTAGGGAGGGGCTGTAACTCTCAAAGCCTGCTTCTCTGTGACCAGCTTCATCCAGCAAGGCTCCACCACAGGTTCTATAACATCTCAAAATAGCGACATCACTTGAGAAGCACATTTTCGAACACAAGAGCCTGTAGGAGATTTTTATGTTCCAACCATAATAGACATCATCACCTATATCTGCCAGAATATAATTCAACTATAAAGATGAAGGAGAGATAAACATGTTTTTTGTTTAGATCACAAGTGGGGGATAAGAAAAAGACTTGTAAGAGAGCAGGTGATGTTTATGCCATTGGAAGTCGAACCCCCATGTGGGGGAGATTGGTTGTTAACCGGCTGAAAAACATCCTTGAACAAAGGATGTTCTGAGAGGAGATATAAATGTGAGGCAAAAACAGGAGGCAGGGCCTTTGGAAACTTGGAATATTTTGGCTGTTCATTGCTCTACTTCAAGACTCTCCTAGAGAGAACCACTTGAAGGAAGGCTTTGGGGCTCCAGGCTCCAGCTGAGGCTCTGGGTTATGATTGCTCCAGGTTCCTGCAGAAGAAATCCTGCTGATTACGCCAGGAGAAACATTCCTCGGAACTGATATCCTTATGGTTTCATTATTGTATTCTTTAATCTTCTTTTCCTATTGTTTAGGTTAGTTGGGTTATGAGTCAGGTACTCTCAGTTAATACGTTTGTAATAAAATATATTTGCTAAGAAAATTGAGCCTACAGAAAGATTTATAGATGAGAACTCAAAACATTGAACCATTCCTGAATTTACCATGAAAATTTACATTTTAGATAAACAATCACTGTGAAAGTAGACTTCATATATAAAAGAAGTATGTTTTGAAAGTTATCACTAAAAAAAAAAGTCAATAACACTGATAATTTAGTTCCAATTTTCAGTGTACTTTTGTGACATAAGCAAGTCTAGCCAAACCATTGTCCTAATCTTCCATTAGTTTTTGATCCAATCATCACTCCAAGCTTTTATCTGTTTCCACCATAAAACACTTAGGTCACTACTGTAAAGGCCAAGGTCAAGATGGGATAAGAACAGTGAATTTGGACCATGACCTTGATTTCATTCTCCATCCTTCCTCGCATTCTTCAGAGATCCCTACAAGATCCTCTGGCTGACTTCAGTCTGTTGTCTATACAAGATTGTTAAAAAATATTTTTGTAACTCCATTCCTAGAAGAGTGATTGTCACCTAGTGGGTTATAAATATTTCTTCAAAAAAATAGGACTATTTTCATGGATCTTTAACACAAAGACAGGTGCCAGTAATGTAATCACAAAGCAAAATTCTATTTTAAAATGCTAATCTAGGACATAATAATCTAAATTGGATGGATCAAGTCTGAGAACACTTCCCTAAATACTTTCCTGTGTGTTGCAACTGCTGTGCACTTCTGGGTACTAGGAAAACTCCTTTCTTGTTTATTTGCTTAATTTTCTTCCATATTTATGGGCACTGGATATCGAGCCTAAGGCCTTATACACTTGAAGAATATTCTTGCTTTCCTACTGAGCGATGTGCCCGCCTCCTGGCAAAAGATTTCAAATAGCTGTAATGTAGATCTGTACAGCAGCAGCCATATTTCATTTTCCTCCCACTCCCACATGGATAGTGTAGGCTTAAGGAGACTGGGGAGTTATTTATTTGCTGATTCGTTTATGGAACTTGACTCTTCAGCATCATGCTGTAGCATGAACGAGGGCTTCGAAGACAGCTCAGCTAACAGCCGCTTCCCTGGTGAAGCCCCACGGCTGATCCTTTGTACCACGTTACACCGGACTCAGTGGCTCGTATCTGGAACCCCAGCATTTAGGTGGCGGGAGCGGAGCGATCCGAAGTTCAAAGCCATTTTTCAGTTTGTGGCCAGTCTGGGTTTCTTGAGATCTTATCTCAAGAAAGAAAACAAACAAAATATACAGGTTTTTAATTAAGGTGGGACTAGGCTATCCCTCTTAATCTATTACTCCGCACTTAACTTTGATGAAGTGTCTTAAAAAAAAAACAAAAAAAACCCAAAAAACAAAAAAACAGAATCATGATTCTATCCATGTAATTTCCCTGAAAACAAACTGGAGCACAAGGCTAATATTTGGTGTGATGTTTTTAGCACAGTTTAGAAAGTAATTAAAAATGGTAACCAAAGTTTTCAACATTCCAAATTGAGGGTTAGTCTGATTCTAAGTGGCTGGCTCAGTTCTTTCTCCAACTTTATCCTAGACAAAAAAAAAAAAAAAATGTAGGAAGGACACAAACCTTCACCTCTGCTGATGATGCAAGGAACCCACGATTCTTCCTATTGATTTTTCTCACCTGTGATGCTCTCATTTTTCTTGCAATATGCAGCTCACATACAATGTCTGTTCTACACTCTTCCCAAGGAATCCAATATATCTTTCATAAAAGGACTACACTGTGTGTGCCTTTTCTCAATAAATGGATTTTTAAGAACTCTGAGCCACGGAATCTGAGAAGGTCAGGTGTATACCGAAGTAAAACATTAACTTCATTAAGTTAAAAAGAAACACAAACTTTGAAGGATGACCTGGGTATTTTAGCCTGTTTCTCAAGTTCAGAATTAAAAGCTTTCATCTGGAAACTCATCTCTCAGAAAAGCACTGCGACCTAGAGGTGTTGTTCATTCACTTGCTAGGGAGAAGTCCTGGGCATCCCATGGTATTGAATGTTTAGTAAGCCTTATGCTTGAAAGCAGAGCCAATAGGGAGTAAGTGAATTATTATCATCTAACTCACTAATAGTTGACAAACACAAACTTTCCTCTTGGTCAAAAGGCATACTATTGCTCAGGGCAACCATATAGTATCTCTTACAGCCACATATGTTAACTTGTTTTCCTAAAGCTCATTATTATTTTAATCACTCTAAAGGTTAAATCAAAGTTGCTTGGTTCAGCTCTTCCAAGATATCTTGGGTTTATTTTATAACCACACCCATCCTTCCTTATAAAATGATAGTGACACTAAAAACATGATTTCTAGAAGTCACAACTATTTATTTTACCTTGAGAAACAGAAATGTGGAAATAATTTAGAATGCAGTAGCCTGAAGAAACCTGAGCAAGGTGCTGACACCTGGGCTCTGGAGCTAGTGACATCATATTCCTAGAAATAGATTCCCCTTTGTGCAAAGTAAATCAAGTTTCTTTTTGTCTTAGGAGAAATCTGCTTTTCCATTTGTCATGATGTAGCCTCTAATGGGCAGAGGAGAAGGAAAACCTTCATGCTGACCAAAGTAAACGTGACTCATTGATTTTTTTTTTTTCTGGCAGACAGTCTTCCAGAGCATCAAATCAGTTTGAAATGTGGGACGGCTCATGGTAATCCAGCTACAAGAGTGGTAGAACAAGAGGCCACATCACCACAGACATGCGTTTGGTATTGAAGCTCTGCTTCATGATCACAGCTGGGTGCTGGACCACTTGTCAGCTATTTAGAGTGGTAATATGAGGGTTCAGATGGGTCAGCCAGAATTGATTCAATTTGCATGCCAAAGGAGTGAGCTAACCACTACCACATTCATTTTCTTCTTCCTGAGGGAAATCTCTGAGTGAACTACAACTTGGAGGGCCAGGGGCATCTTCTGAAGAAGGGATTTTGAATGAAATCTAAGGGTGGGGACAATAGAAAAATGAGATGAAAGAAAACCATGGTGGAATGGAGCCATAGTCTTTAATACTCAATTGGAGGATGGGGGACACGTAAAAAGAAAAATGAAATTGGAATTACAAGAGATAGAAAAAATGAGAGAAATAGAGAAAGACAAATTTGGCAGAAACTGCTCACTATGGTAGGGAGAAAGTAGAATGGATGCCTGCCAGAGTCCATTTATTTCAGAGACACACGCATCAGTTAAGACATTAGCACCAACTAAGTGCTAATTAGGTATTAATTTAACTAAAGGAAATATAAACAGGATACATGTCAACTCTGACGTTGAAGAAAATTAGCCTATGTTCTGTTTACATAATGCAAAACTCGAAACCAACTAACTCCATGGTACACTGCACATTTTGAGTGATCACTAACTTTTGACCTAATTAATATAAAAGGTGCAGGATTTTTTCTTTCAGTGTAAGAACTTTATGACTAAAATTGGGAAATTAGAACTGGTGAGTTGGTTCAGTGAGTAGAGACGCTTGCTGCAAAGCCTGAAGATCTGAGTTCAAACCCCAGGAACATATGGTAGGAGGAGAGAATACATGACTCCCACCAATTGTCATCTGACCTCCATGAATATTCCATGTTATTGCCTGTGTGGACACTTCCAAACACATAAACACACAGTAGTATGTTAATTGATTTTTAAAAAACGTAAATCACCTTTAGTTATTCTTTGGCCACTACTGTGGTTTGAATGTGAAATTTCCCCCATAGGTTCCTGTATTTGAACATTTGCTCACCAGCTGGTGGTGGGTGAAGTTTGGGAGGGTTTTTGGAACCTTTAGGAGGTGGAGCCTCTTTGAAGGAAGGGAGTTACCAAGGACAGACCTTGGGTCTTTGTAGTCTGTCCCACTTCTTTGCTCTCTGCTCTCTGAACTCAGATGCCACGTGACCAGCCAGCCTCCTGCTCTTGCCTTCTGCCTTCCCTGCCTTGCTGTGATGGTTTTCTCACCATGATAGACTGTATCCCCTGGGAAGTGTAAGCCAACAGCCACCCTTTCTCCCTTAAGCTGCTTCTGTTGGGATATTTTATCACAGCAACTGAAAAGTAATTAATATCCTGCAACCGCGTCTCTGAATTCCTGCAGCGACATCCTAAATGGTCTTTCTGCCTCCACTGTTTCCTCAACACCATGGTGCAAATCCCCAAACCAGGGCTGTTCATTTAGAATACCCTGGAACACTTTGTTCTGCTGCTGAAAGCATTCTAGCAGCTTTTAGTTTTGCTTAGGCTAAGAGCTAAATTCTAGTGGTTGAGTGTGGCGTTGTACATGACACCATTTTCCATTACGTTCTGATCCTGTCTGCTGCTCTCTGCCTGCCTTACTCTGCTCTGACCTTCTTGCTGCCTTGGCTCTTCATAATAAACTCTGCAGGCGTTTCTAGTTCTTTCTCATGGTTTGACACTGCCTTTTCTGCTGTTTCAGCTTGTCTTTCTCTAAAGGTCTCTAGAGGAAATCCTTCACCCAAACATCAACTTCACAATGGAGGGATCCTGAGCACTCTACATAAATGTGTACACTTTCTCCCTATTGTTTCTCCCTCCCCGCCTCTGCGCAATCTCCACACGGCATGCCACCGTCACACACGTATGATGAATGTCTAACTCCCTGAGGAGAAGACAGGACCCAGGGCAGCAGTGCTAAAAGCAGCTTCCCCTATAAAGTAGTTGACGCAGCATATCCTCTCAATAAGCAATTATTTATTGTTGTCATTTTGAATAAATGAAATAGAAACTCAAGGAAGCACAGACCCTTAAGTTAAAGAGAAAAATAAATACTGAAGATTTCTTACAACAAGGGCAGCCCAATTCCAAAATCAATAGAGGATATAAATAGATTTCTCTACCATGCAATTGGCTGATAAGCACATTGGAAAATTGCTGAGAATTACTAGTCCTAAGAAAAATACCAACCAAAGCCCCAAATACCCTCCTGTTTGGCCTTTATCACCACAGCCATTGCAGAAAATAGTGGTGATTCTCTTAGATGTTAAACAGGCCTCTGTATGGTCTAGCAATTCCTTGTAGGTTTATCTTCAGAAGAATTAAATAAAAATATGTCCAAATAGGTTTTTGTGCACCAGTGGGTAACCAAAGTGTGTTTATAACACCACTGTTATAGTAGCTACCAGGTATAAATATTCCAAGTGCCCATTTATTGATGAATGTGCCAACAAAATATAGCACGTGCATCAACAGCAATATTATTATTATTATCCTGCCACAACTTTAAATGAAGTTTTGTTGCATACTGAATGGTGGGTGGACTTTGAAAGTTTCATAGTAAGTGAAATAGGCCAGATATAGAAACATGCCATGTGATGGTTCTGTGAGCATAGTTGAGAATCACCAGGGAGACAGTCTCCGTCAGGAATACTCTAGATCAGGTTGACCTGGTGTGCATACGAGAGATTGTCTTGATGACTAATGTTAATCGATGTGGAAGGACCCAGGCCACAGTGGACAGCAATCCCCAGATATGAGGTCCTTAGCCATGTGAGTACAGACAGGGGACTGGGCATGAGTAAGCACAGATGCAGCAGTTCCTCTGGTCTTGCCTGTGGATGTGTAAACCTATTTAAGTTCTCCTGCCTCAGTTTCCCAGCTGTAATAAACTGTGGACTGGCGTAGGAGCCGAAGTAAAACCTCATTACCGAAGTTGCTTTTCTGTTTCATCGCAGCAACCAAAGTGCAATTAGGACATGCCATTTTTTATGGAAGTCTCAGCACAATCAGCTTTATTATGGGTTGAGAAAGTGAAGAAGGATTCGCGAGACACTGGCACAGAACTAGGTGTTCAATGGGTAGAAAGATTCAGGATGTGGTGAGATTAAAAAGGTCTGGGGGAAAGACGTCTACGATGGTTGTTCAGAGTGGAGATTCAGGTTTGAAATTAGACTAGTTTTAGGATGGGAAGCCTTAAGATAGAAAGGAGGAAGCAGTGGTGATGGGCCAGGGCTGAAGTTTTCAGATGAAGTTTCCTTCTTTAGTGGGTCCATGATTTTTAACTTTACAAGCAGGCAGTTATTTATCCAGGTGAAACAATATACTCAGTCCTAGTGGGGCAGTGAGCTGAGCTGAAGTCTAACCAGGAGAGACATGAACAAGGATCCATTTAGAGCACAGCATAGGAGACGGTCTTTGAAAAACCAAAAATGTTTGTAAAGTCACAGTTTTCATATATGGAGTAAGTTTGACCAGAGAGTAAAGATAAGGGAAATATGCTTGCTCTGAATTTTGGAGCTCCAACTGAAGACACCATACTAAACTAATTAATAATTATTAATTATATTATATATATATATTAATAATTATATGGAAATAAATCTCACATCTTGTTGAACTGAACTGCAAACTTAGGATTCTGTTGGCTTGACATCACCAAGTAAATAAAGGAATTTCTGTAGGAGAGACACAAAGACAACCCGCAAAGTGCCAGAAAAGGTATTTCCAGGCAGTGTTGAAAGGATCAAAAGCTAAAATTAATTCTTTATATATTAGTAGGGAAATCTGCATATTGAAATCAGAGATTTGATAGCAGAGCTCTAAGTCCAATGTTTGTGGAAGGATATAGTTACTCACCAAAATCTCTTCACATCTATTTGTAAAATTCTCCATTTGCTAGAAAATGATAAAATTTAAGGTGACTATTACTTTTTTTGGGCAAATGACAGGAAAGAAGGTATTAATTTTTTAAGACCAGTAGTGCAATAAAACATCTATCTATCTATCTATCTATCTATTTATCTATCTATCTATTTATTTATCTATCTATTATGTATACAGTGTTCTGCCTGCATGTACACCTGCAGACCAGAAGAGATCACAATCAAATCACACTATAGATAGTTGTGAGCCACCAAGTGGTTGCTGGGAATTGAAGTCTGAATTACATTTATTTGTGTGTTGGTATATATGTATGGCAGCTTCTATGCCACAGCACAAGCATAGAGGTCAGAGCGCAGCTTGCTGGAGTCAGGTCTGTCTTTCTACCATGTGTATCTAGAAAACTGAATTCAGGTCATGAAGCTTGACAGCAGTTACCTGCTGATCCAGTTGCTGGCCCACATTTACCTCTGAAGGTATCGAGGAAGAGAGCAGGCCCTAAACTAAAAGAAAAAGCCTGTATTTCTGATATTCTACATCTTTATTTTGTCTTGGTGTGCATGGCTTTTGGGAATATTGAATTTAAGTAAGGTTTTCACATGTCAAATAGAAGTCTATTATAATTTTAGAGCATACTACCTCTCTAAAAGTACATAGTTTTTGTTGTTTAGGTGAATTAAGAATTATCAGAGTTGGTGTTCTCTTCCCTCTGTTATGTGAGAAGCGTAGAATGAGAGGGTTTCTCAGTGAACATTAAAATTTATAATTGTACATTAAAAATATATAAGTGACTTTCGAGGGCCTTTATGCCTGGATATACATGAGAAACAATTTCCCTACTGTGTTACACCAAGAGGAAGCATAGTCCCCACCAGTATAGATTTATATTGCTGCTTAAATTATTGACCAGCGATTGTTATAAGCAAATCAACTAACACAGGGGATTTGTACAAACTCAGTTTAGCTTTAGAAGTTGTAGGTTATTTTGAGGCTTTTGCATTGTCAGTGAGTAAATATTCTAGCTCAATATGGACTTCTGTCTTTGAATCCAGTGCCTCAGTGGCCCACATAACTTATGACACATAAGTCAAGCCCTGGCCTGCTGAACAAGAGTAACTTCCTGGCCTGGAGAAACACGTAGCCCAAGGCAAAGGAAACAAAGGCAGAAACTCACGGTTACGCCTGTACCTGTACGTGATCAACAGGGAAACATGTTCCTAGTTGCATCAGTAATATTATCTCTGGGAGAAACATTGGGCAGCCAGAGACTGCGAGGACAAGTTGGGTCCCTTTAACTTCAAAAAAATCCAGAAAGATCTGGGGCAACCTAGTTGTGTCTTGAGTTATCACAACAGGGTAGTAGATGGTTTGTCACTGTTACTGAGACTCTGTTCGCTTCTCCATCCACAGCCATGTGCTGTTTCAGGAAGAGGCACAGTCAGGCATAGTTAGTATTTGCTGAATTGAAATGGATCTGGAATGATCCATCTTATCCCTTGCTTTGTGCTTTGCAGTGGGATCTGGAGGGAAATTTCCCACTACAGGAAGTGCCGAGGAGGTATTCTCAGAGCTTCCTGTTGGGTTGAAGAAACTACATTCAGCGTTCTGAAATTTCCAGCTTCCTAGTAAACTACTTCAACTTTGTAACTGTTGGTCCTCTGCATCTAACTTTATACCTGGTATTCTTGATTTCTCTCTGAAGCCATATTCTTATTTTTCCCTACATATTAAAGCAACCATGGGCATAATTTCTACGTACACACAAGAAAACAATCACTGTTCAGAAGCCTTCTTTTTTAATTTGCTACATCTTGAAATGCTTCCCTGTTGTATGTTTATTATAGAGTATGCTAATATTGAAGGACATAATTCTTTCTTTAACCTAAATTATATCACTTAAATTAAAGTGCTACTTTTATTATTTGGAAATAATTTCTCAGAAAACTGGCAATAACTCTACATCATGACCCAGTTATACTACTCCTGGGAATATACCCAAAAGATGTTCCTCCATTCCTCAAGGACATTTGCTCAGCTATGTTCATCATAGCTTTATTTGTAATAGCCAGAAACTGGAAATAATCTAGATGTCCCTCAACCAAAGAACAGATAAAGAAACTGTGGTACATTTACACAACGAACACTACTCAGCTTTTAAAAACAAGGATATCATGAAAATTTCAAGAAAACGGGTGGAACTAGAGAATATCATCCTGTGTGAAGTAACCCAGACCCCAAAAGACACACACTTATACTCACTTATAAGTGGATATTTACTCACTTATAAGTGGATATTGGCCATAAAGTTCAGAATAACCATGCTACAATCCACAGACTCAAAGAAGCTAAGTAACAAGGAGGGCACAAGGGAGAATAACTGAATCTCTCTCAGAAGAGAGAATAAATAAAATGGACATCAGAAGTGGTGAAGAGAGGGAACTGGGTAGGAACAGAGATGGAGAGGGGAGTAGAGGTGGGCACTAGAAGTGGGGGAGGGGAGAAGAAAGGACGGGGTGAGAGAACAGAAATTCAAGGTGGGGGCATCTCTAGGACTTCCCAGAGACCTGGGACAGGGGAGGCCCCAGGAACCTATGGGAGTCACCCTAGCTGAGACTCTTAGCAGCAGGGAATATGGAGCCAAAAGTGGCCACCTCTTATAGCCAGACAGAAGAGCCAGCAGAGGGACAAGGACACCAACCCACTCACAAAAGCTTGTCCTGCCTACAAGATGTGCTGGGAAAAAGCAAAGACTGACCTTACACTAGACCCGTCCCATAAGAGAGAACCAATCCCTAACACTATTAATGCTACTCTGCTGTGCTTCTAGAAAGAAGCATGAAATAACTCCTCCGAGAGGCTCCACCCAGCAGCTGATGGAAACAGATGTAGAGGCACACAGCCAAACATTAGGCAGAACTCGGGGAGTCCTATGGAAGAGTTGAGGAAACAGTTGATTGAGGTAGCCAGAGCGGTCAAGGATTCCAAAAGATCTACAGAGCCAACTACCTTGGCCTGTGGAAGCTCACCAACCAAGGAGCATGCACGGACCGGTCCTAGACCCCCTGCACGTGTGAGGCAGATGCACAGCTTGGTCTTCATGTGGGTCCACCAACAACTAGAGCAGGGACCCTTTCTGTCTCTGACTGTTGCCTGCCTTTGGATCCCATTTCCCTAACTGGGCTGCCTTGTCTGGCCTCAGTGGGAGAGGATAGGCCTAGTCCTGCTGCAATTTAATGTACTAGGGCAGATTGGTACCTATGGGGGTCCTCCCCATTCTCTAAGGATAGGAGGGGATGCTGCAATCAGGATATAATGTTAATAAGTAAATAAATAAATGGAGACAAATACTTTAAATTAGTTTGTAATTTTTAAAAATTCCTTATTCATAAGTATATATGGAATTTTTTAAAAGAAGGAAGAAATTTGAATGAGTCAAAAATGTATTCTACATTACCTGTATGAAGTTTATTTTACTATTGGTGTTGAGAACAAGCGAAATAAACTGATTCTAAGTACTACCATTTCATTTTCCGACTCCATTTACTCATATGAAGAAACTAAGATGAAGGTCCCAGGCCCTAGGGAAGCTGGGGACTTCCTAATAGCTGAACAGCTTTTGTTGTAAGGAGACAGTTGGCTTTCAGATCTCTCCTTTTGTGTTACTTATGTGTATGTATGCCTGTTTTGGTGGCTCACCTGTACATGTGGAATCAGAGAACATTTTTAGATGTCGTCTGATCTTCTGTTTGTTTGAGACAGGGTCTCTTGTTTACTGCTATGTGGACCAGGTTTTCCGGCCTGTAGTCTTCTTGAGATATGCTTCCCTCCACTTCCTTTGCCAGAGGAGCACAAAAATTAGCAACACACACCACCATCTGTCTTTCTATGGTTATCTGGGGAACCGAACTCACTTCTACATGGTTCCAAAGCAAGCTCTCTACCCACTGAGCCATCTCCCCGGGCTTTTGGCAAGTTTCTAGTGGGGTTGAATGTTCTTCCTTATAGTTTTTGGAGTAAAAGTTCTGTTTAGAGCAGCTTTCCCCACAATGGGACCACTCACATTGCTATTTCAAGATTTAATTCTATAATCCATTTGGACATAAATTGATCCATTTAGTATAGGTGAGTCCCACATAGACAGATTCCATCTTTTTTCTTGTGGACCACCAGTCACTTACTTTATATTTTGCCTCTGGCTCGAGTGCTATTTTTAACTTACACTAAATCTCACACATCTTTAATTTATTTCTACATTTTAATTACGCTGCAATTGTGCTTCCTGCCTATCTTGCTGAAAGAAGGAATTTCTTATCCACACCATGTGGACGATTTTCTTCTTCAAATACACAGTAGTTCCCCAGGCAAATCATTACACTGGATATCCTTCTCCGAATTAGAAACTAACTGATAGTATCAAAGTAGAAAGGGCCTTGGGGGCCAGCCAGACGTGGAAGTTTCCTTTTGCCCCAAATCTCTCCCTTGCCAGCCTTTCTGTAGTTCTGGAAATCATTACAGAGAGGATCCTGTAGGGTGGCAACATCCACAGCTTCTTTTCAAATGCAAATGTTCAACTGCTTAAAATATTTCTTTAACAAATAAAATGCAGCAAGAAGTAAATCCTTAGGCGCAGCAGTCAAAATCCAGATTGATTACATTAAATCAGAGGGCCTAGAGGAGCCTGAAAAATGTCTTAGGTTTTTCAGAGAGATTATGTCTTTCTGCTTCCTGCGTATTTATTACCACAAAGCCGCAGCAGACTATGCCCATAGTCAACTGGCCTCAGAGCACTCTCAGGAACTTGGTAGAAGTTCAAAACATGTTTTTTTTTTTTTTTTTAAATGACAAATTTTATTATGCAGCCAAAGATTGATATCTATTGTCAGCAGGAAGAAACCAAGAGAGGCAAAAGGAAGAAGCTGAGACAGGTAAAGTGGCGACTTTCCTTGGGCGTTCACACTTGTTGTAGAAGTAAACTTGACACTGCTTCAGAAACTGAACGATATCCCATAGGGCAATGGCCTAGGGCAAGATCTGTCTGATGGAGATCACAAGAGTCATGGCTCTAATTACCACAGTGGCTTACGGATGTTAGGAATACAGGTGCGGCCCACTTGTACAGAAAAGGTGTCTCGCTCCTAACACATCGGGTAAAGAAAGGCACTTAACACTGAAGGCAAATGTATCTGTTCAGAGCTCCTCTATTATTACACTCAAACATCTTATTCCTCGTAGAACATGAGGAGAGAGCATCCTTACCTAAAATGCTTCTCTGTTTCCCTTTCTCAACCTACGATTGACTGTATTCAACCAGGCTGGATTTTTTTTTTTTTTAATTAATTTATTCTTGTTACATCTCTATGGTTATCCCATCCCTTGTATCCTCCCATTCTCCCCTCCCTCCCATTTTCCCCTTATTCCCCTCCCCTATGACTGTTCCTCAGAGGGATTACCTCCCTCTGTATATGCTCATGGGGTCCCGCTCAAACTAAGGCACCAGCCAAGGACAATACAGGCAGAAAAATTTAAACCCCTACCCTGATCTAGCCCATGGACAAGACAGTCTCCACACTTGAGTGGAGAGAGGGATTTGACTTTCTCAAGTACTCTGGTGCCTCACATCTGACTATGTCCCCTGGCGGGGGAGACCTAGTGGCACTCAGAGGAAGGACAGCAGGTCACTGAGAACAGGCTGGATTTTAATTCCTAATTCTCCCTTCCTTCAACTCCCAAGTAAAGGAACTGCTGACATGTCCCACCAAGCCTGTGTTTGGATGTTTTGATTGATTTATAGTTTAACATCTGTTTTATTTTTAAATGTGTGTGTGTGTGTATGTGTGTGTATGTGTGTGTATCTTACCATGAGTCCACATATCTTTGAAGGTCAGAAAAGTGTATCAGATCCCCTGTAGCTGAAGTTACAGGTGGTTGTGAGCTGCCTGATACGGGTGATAGGAGCAATAGTAGTAGATAGTGATAGTAGTATTTGCCATGTTGAGCATCTCTACAACCATGATGCATTAGTTTTAGACAATAAAAACAGGCATATGTTGTTTAAAATTAACTTCATTAGTGAGTAAAGGTGTTAAATGAGTAGCTTTAGCAAGTGTATGTCACCCTAGGTATGGACTTGCCACTTGGTATGCAAAGAGTTCAATACCTTAGCCATCAAGTCATCTGCCAGAGACAGCAGATAACACTCAAGTCTGGCTCATAGTTGATAGTGACGATATTTATAGAAGAAAGAACAAAAAAGCTACTTATTGATTGATGCTGTGAAGTGGGCTTCTGGCTCTTTCCACAGAGACAGAGAGTCAGGACGTATTGTTATAGACCTTGGGTTGCTTTTGTGTTGGGGACGGCTATCTTTCTCTGCCTGGGCCTTTCAGGTTGTGATGTTAAGGTTTATTATTTGATGTTTACACTTCGTTCTTTCCTGTTCATTCTTGAAACTCTCTCATTGCATTGCTGACCTGGATTCTGGAGGCTTTTCTTGAAAAAAACAAATTAAGCATTTTCTCATTGAAGGAATCTATGTTCATATGTGTGAAGGCGCTGCCTTTTTATCGGCGCTGTGTCGTGTGTCCCAACCCCTATCAAGAGAGGGGAGAATATTTCCACCATTCCCTCAAGTGCTGTCACGTTCCTCTCTGTCCTACCCCTCCCTGCGCCAGGCAGCATCCTGCTGCTCTCTGCCTTTTGTTCTGTGTACCTAGGGCTGTACTCACGGACCCGTGAGATAGATTCACAGACACTTATGTGTCTTGTTTCTTTCAGTAATATTTTCCTGAGAGTTGTCCACGGGACTCCTGAGTGTAGCATGTCTGGTCGCAGACCTTCGTGGTCTTCTGCCTTCCTAGGTGCAGACCTTCCATGTGTTAGAGTCCAGCCCTTTGTCAGATTGGAATATTTACTCTTCCCAGTTGCATATTTTCACTTCTTTCCTATTGAAAACCAGTTTTTATTTCAGCCAAGTTCAACTTACCGTTTTTCTTTTTCATGCTCAAACTAAGAATCTTTTGCCCAGTCAAACAACAACAACAACAACAACAACAACAACAACAACAACAAAGTCCTGCACTTCTAACACTTTTAAAGCACAGACTCTGATTTCGTGGTGTGCTGCATTTTTAGTCATTTCTTTCCTGTCTGAGCAGAAGAAGCAATGGCAGTGTTTCCTCTCACAACTGACAGCTGATGTCCATTCATTCTGAAACCACTGGTTGAAAGGTTTTCTTTTCCCATTGAATTACTTTGATACCTTTGCTTTAAAAAGTCAATGTCCAGATGAGTAGGGCCTGCTTTCTGTGTCTGGTCTGATCCATTTGTCTACAGGATCTTCTACTTTCATTGCTCTAGTCTGTTAGATGCTACAAGGTAGGGTGTGCCCAATTCCTATGGCAAAAATGTTTTCGCCCTTTTAGGTCCTCTATGTCCTTATATCTCTACATGCTTTTTATTTTATTATTTTGGAATGGTGGTGGTGGTAGTGTGTGTGTGTGTGTGTGTGTGTGTGTGTGTGTGTGTGTGTGTGTGAAGTGAGACACCTGTGCAAGCATGTATGAAGACTAGAGACAGAAACTGTGCTCCACTCTACTCCCCTTATTTTTGGGTACAGACTCTCTCACTGGTCTCTCACTTCTTCCCTGGTCTGACTGGCCAACAAAGCCCAGGATCTTCTCATCTTCATGCACTTAGATCTGAGGCTGCACATCTGTGCCATGGTGCCCAACTTCTGCATATACTCTGGGCATCAAACTCGGGTTCTCATGCTTGGGCAGCTAGTCCTTTACCCACTGAGTCACCTCTCCAGCCCTCCTCACATCTTTAAAAAACACCAGTGCACCAGTCTCTATTTTTAAAAAAAAACATGCAAACATCCTAGCTAGGATTATATTGGATCTTATAGATAAATGTGTGGCCCCTTGGTGGCTTAGTGTTTTGAAGCCCGCGATTGCTCTGCTGCTCCACCGATTTAGATCTTGGGTATGGCTCAGTTTCCACTGCCCAAAATTTGTATTTTTTATTCTGTAGAGAATGTGCACACCTTATGTTAAGTGTGCCCTTTGTATCGTGTGTTCTTCACGACCCTAGACATTATTTTTATTACGCCTATATTGAGTGTTTGTTGGCTAGCTCTTTGTCACGTTAGAGAGCGGAGGTGAATAGATGTTTTAGACATTTTAAAGAGGTCTACTTCCGTAGTCACACCTCACAAATAAAAACAGCTCTGCTCTTTCATCTCTGATATTTATGGTAACTTATTTTCCTTGCATTAACATCCTGGTTAGACCTTACTTTTGATGCTAAGTAGCAATAAGGTGAGAAGCGTCCTTGGAGTCTCCTCCACTTTAGAGACATTTCATGTAGGATGCTGCAAGTGTTGTCATTCTTGCTCCAGTCCATCATCACCCGCCAGTGACGCGGGGCATGAAACTGATTAAACTCAGTTTAATCCATAACTGTACTAGCATATCATACAGGAAGCTCACTCTTGTAGATCCAAGGGTTTCTATCTGTGTTGATGTTTATCTTTCTCTTCCGGTAGCATGTAGAGTACCTTCCAATACCATAATCACCAGTCAGTAGGGGTGAAGGCTCTAGGTGGGTGTCCTTCTGCCTTCCAGCTGCTGCGGTTGCTGCCCGGTGCCGCACCGGAAGTGCGTGCTTCTCTCACAGGCTGGTTCATGTGCTGTCAGCTTCCTGGCAGGAGTGGATGGAACCTCTGCGTTCCGGGGTCTGACTTCTCAGGAACAGCTAGGAGGCTGCTAGGGGTCATGCTGTGAACTTGTGGACAGTCTTGGGAATGAGTTTTACCTCAATAGTGACACGTAATAATGCTTGTTGGAAATTTCAAGACATAATAGACAGACTAGTTGGTTGCATGGTCATAAGCCTAGTTGTGGGAAAGATTAAGCTTTGTCACAGGTGGAAGCAGTCTTGGCGGGCTTTACCCTTGGGGCACCCCATGAATACCTTGTGATAGACTGAGAGGAACGGATACCGGAAGGTTCACTCTTTTGTCCCTTTAACCTTTTTTCCTTCTTGTATAAGCTAGTTGGGTTGTATAATAAAGTTTAATTGTTAAGAAACAGAGCCAACACCTAGTCATTGTAATTAGAGAATAATATATATACTATTTTCAACTAATAAGTGATGTCTAACACCAATTTAATAGTCTTGCTTTAAAAGTCCCTCTTAGGGTCTTGGGCACTAAAGTACTTGCTTTTCGAAGGTGAATACCTGAGTTCAGTTGGCCATGGACATGTGATCTTATATGACTAGTGCTGGGAGATGTACGTGGAGAAATGAAAGATTATTTCAAGCTTATGGGACAACCTGGAATTCATAGTGAAGTTCCAATTTAGCCAGAGACCCTGTCTCAAACAAAAAAAGCAGAAGGCATCTGAAGACTGACAACATTGGCTGTCTACTGACCTACATGTGTGCAATGTGTGCATGCACACATACACTCACTTGCACCCCATACACAATTACATACACTTACATACTCACACACACAGTACCCTCTTAGGATGTGACATGGAGAAGTATCCAAATAAAATTACAAAGAAGGCATTACATATATTATAAATGACTATCCCACTGAAATATTAAATATTAATTAGATAAACCTGAGCTGATGGAAATTTATATTGCACCAATCTGAACAGAGACTTGAAGACCAATGTCCAAATTTATGCTTAGGTTTGTGGGGTGAGGACTCTGGAGAAGGAGGCTACTGAAAAGATACTAGGAAAAGCATTGCCTTTTCTTTAGCAGGTATAATATGTGCTTCGGTTACCTGCCACCGTTGCCGTGTTCCTTCCCTTGAGGCCCTTGAGGCCATAAGAAATAACTTGTAATCATCAACAACTTCAAAGCATTTGCACAAGGGTTAGAACAGCAGCCATTTCTGGTTTTTTATAGAATTGGCCTATTTCGTCATTGAACACTAAAAGCCGAGGTTCGAGTTTAACAGAGTGGCTAAGCGTTTTGTCCCCTAGATGACTTTGGAGAGGCAGAAAGAATAACCAGAGGAGGTAAGAGCCATCAGCAATAGTCAAAAATGGAATCGTAGAACAGGGACCCAAGCAGACTGTGGCTGCAAGATGTAAAAAGTAGAAAATCAACGCCTATGAGGAGACTAATTGGAATGAGAAGGAAGGAAGCGGCTGTCTAGTGTAGGAAGAAAGGATCAGAGGTATAAATTCACTGTGCAAGGAAACTGCATGAAGTAAAGATCAGGAGAGGTGACAAAATGTAACCCTACTTTCTTGGATATAAAAAATTGGCAATTTATAGAATTCTGAGGACAGATAGGAAAAGGTTTGTGCAAACCCCTAATATAAAAAGAACCGCTATCTGAAAATGCGCTTTAGACAGATCCTCAGGTCTAATGAAGTGACAGAGCTCTTGGGATGGGCATTTAATTTTAAAGATGTTATTTTTATTTTCATTGACAATGAGATAAAAAAATAAAAACAAAACATTGAAATTGGAAAAAAAAAAAAAAAAAAAAGAAGGAAGAGACCAGAGCAGGCACAAGAAACAGAGACCCACTTCCTGATGCACATGAATCACATAAAAGTGCTAAACTGGAAGCCACAAAGGACCCATTGCAGAAAAAAACTCTGCAGACCATGCGCGTACTTCCTCAGTCTCTATGAGTTTGTATGCGCATGCGCGTCTATCCTATTGATTTAGAGGGCTTGGTTTTCTTAGTTCCCTTCATCCCCTCTGGCTCCGATACTATTTCAGCCTGTTCTACAATGGTCTCTGAGCTCAGTGGGGCAGGATTTGATGGAGACATCCAACTCAGGGCCCTGTGTTCCAAGGATTTATCCTATTAACACACTGCCTAGAAATGTTGACGGCAGCTTGCTTTTCAAATTTTTATAAGGAAATAAGATATATGCCGTGACTGTTCAAGTTAAAAGGGATTGAAAATAAGATCATTGATTTAAATCACTTTCTGACCAATCTTTATGTTTAAGTCAGTTGACAAATATATCACGTGGCTAATATATCACGTGGAGGACACATCCTGGGTGCTGATGCTGGGGCCATTGCTGCTGTCTTGGGGCCACCATAAACAACCTATGCTTTATATTTTATTCCTTCTGTTTCTTTTGCAAGAGCTGTATTACACTACTAGGAATTCTTGACTCCTACTCTCCGGCCTTTAGTTTCCAGACCTTCCGAGAGTCCATTTGTTCCACCAATAGCATAATTGTGGTTCTTGACCCTGTGCTCACCTCTCCTCCTAATCTCTCTCCCTCAGTCTCCCTGGTTTCTCAGGATAGCGTATATAAGCTTCTTAACCTTCGTGTTTATATCACATTCACTTCGCTTCTCTGGTGCCCAAATGGTTGCAAATTATACTAACAGTATCCAAAATAACTTAGCCTGAGATTTAGCTCTTGCTAGTTGAATGACTGCTAACAGTTTTCAAACTTATTTATGAAGAGTTATATAATTCCAAATTCTTATTGTGTCTTTCCAGTTATTTATGTTGGGTCCTGGATGTTAGAGATTGTTGACAACATTTTATTGGTTTTTCTCAGAGACCGAGCACTTACAGGTTCTATCATTGGCTATTAATGCATACACTATTTCGTCATGAACTCCTGTGACTGTGTTTACTCTATTCTTGACTGTTCCTTCCCTGAATGAAAATTGTCCAGAAATAATATAACTGAACAAATTATACAAGTTTTAAATTTGTTGTAATGGCGATATGATTCTCCATTCCATCCCCATCCACTTATATCTATTCTATTGAATTTTTATTTTTAATTGTGTGTATATGTATGTGTCTGTGTGGGAGTTTCAGGTGAATAGACTGTATAATTTATGTAAAAGTATTTATGTATAATTTATGTGATAATGGCATAATTGTCCTAATACATAGAAGGAACCAAAACCAATATTATATCCTTAGGATTGAATAAAATATTTTAAAGAAATTTTAAAAAGTGGCATAAAATCATATTGCACAAGAAGGAAGTAAGGGCAACCTGTGAGAACAATCTCTATTTAGAAGCAATGTGTCCCATGCTATCGAAATTGTAGGTGAAATATAAGACATTCCTAAGTATAGAAAATTATATAGGAGATACTTGCTTTGAAAGGGTAGAGAACCAGCCTGCTTTTAGTCTGCCTGGAACTTTTGCCAATGAAAGTGAACACAACAGAGTTTGAGTCCTCTGCTCCAAACCACAAAGCTGCGTTCTTAGTGGAACAGCACTGAATGCTTGGTACTTTCTTAAATCCACAGTTGCAACCAGTTATTCATTAAGATAAATTTCGCTTGCATTCTTGTTCTCCAAAATTGGAAGTTATGCTTGTGACATAATCATGCGTCTTCTCTTTGTAAATACATTGAAATGCATTGCACTTATAAGTGAAATAGGATTAAGATATTACCATTAAATAGATTCAAAGGCAATCAGTGTCTAAGAAGCAAGAAAATTAAGTTATCAAGGAAACCAGCTAGACTATCTTTTAATTCCTGGAGAACGCATTGTCACTGTGCGTTACTCCGTTCTCCGTCACGCAGCTCACGGATGCAGCGAGCAGGCAGATGATCTGGGAACGCACAAGATGAGCTCTGACAGCTCAGAGTCCTTCCTACAACGTTCCTTCTTATAAAGTGAAGGCCTTGGGACCCTACGCACTTTAAATATTCATCTGATGTGAACATTTTCCTGTTACATCTAATTGGAAATATTGTTGAGTCTACTGTAAAAAAAAAAAAAAAAAAAAAAAGAGGAGGATAGATGCTGAGTGACTTTGTGTCTATGCAGTAGGATTTTAGAAGAGCTGATCATACCAAGGACCAGACTGCTTGCCATTAATCTCCACCTCTGTCCCACCCAGCACACTTCATGAAGGGTAATCCTTAATGCATGAAGAAGCTAAAACAAATGGGAAAACTCCACCAGCTTCAAAGTGTTCACAAGGATATCAAATCAGAAATAAACAACACTGTAAGTTAAGGGGAAAGTGTACCAGTGTACCGTAGAGTATAGATTAGGAATCTGGGGAGGTGTTAGGGATTTCCAAAACAAGGGTGTTCATGCTGAGAGTAAGCAGTGACAGTGAGGTGTGTTAGTAAGATGGTCAAATTCACACAGAATACCTATTAGCGGCAACCCGCCAGAAACAAGTGGGTAAGTAGAAGCAGGGCTAAGTATACAGCACTATGAAAAAAAAGGTTTATTTTAGGAATTGAAGAAATGTAGAAATCTAAAATGGAGATGCATGGGTCAGGGAGGAAATGACTCCGGCGATGACGTAGCTGCACAAGGAGGGGCAAATAGTCATCTTGTCAAAGGAAGACTGAAGTTCCAGTGTCGTGAGTGTTAGAGGAATTGCATAGCCTACAGAGAGCTTCTGTCTAGATCAGAAAGAAGTGATGTGCAGAGTGCAGCCCAGTAACAGAGAGAGACATGCAGAATGAGGGCACTGCTTAGAGGTCAGAACGCATGATACTTGAAGAAGGACCAAGGTGGGGTGGTCAGCATTCATGCCTTTAACCTTCCGTTACTACTGCAATTGCTTAACTATCATAGAGAAAAATTGCAAGAATATGCTTTATTGGAAACGTCAGGAATAAATTGTGAGTTCCTTAAGAGTGAGATGGCTTGCTTTTGTGTACCACATGCAATTCTGAATATAAGAAAGAACTGAGAAGTGTGGCAGGAAGACACAAATTTGGAGTCAAACCATATGGATGGAATTTAATTGTGAAACATAAAATTACATAGAGAAGACTGCAATTTGGTTAACGTGGGGATTTGGCGACGTTTTCTTTAACCTTACAGCATAGTTGAAAATTTCTGTGGATAAATTGCTATGTGAAGTTTAAAGAATAGCCAAATGTATTTTATTTGAAGAGAAAACTACGAGTGTCAATAATGACTGTAAAACTTTAGAATCCTGGAACAATTTTGTGGTCTTGATCAATACCAGGTAAGAGATTAAAAATTAAATGCTGTTTGTTTTTCAGTGCTGGAGATTGAACCTATATTCTAGACAAACACAATCAATGAGGCAGCCACTTTTAACTTTGAAAAGCAATTACGAAAAACTAGAAAATGAATTGAGGAGATGGCTCGGGATGTAAAGTGCTTCCTGAGCAGGCATAAGGACCTGAGTTCAGATTCCCATGGTCCACATAAAAGCTAGGATTGTAACCCCAGCACTTGAGAGCCAGAAACAGATGGTCACTGGAGCTCACTGACTGGCCAGTCTATCCAATTGGTGAGCTCAGAGCTCAAAGACTGTCTCAAAAACTAAGGTAAAGAGGTGGTTGAGGAAGGTACCATGTTATCTCTGGTGTATATATACACATCCACGTGCATACATACATACATATAACACACACATACATACGCACACATGTGCACACACCACATACATAAAATTAAAACTAGGTAAAAAATTTAAAACGCAAAAAACCTAAGTGTTGGTAAATGATAGAAGCTATAATGGCAACCTTGTAGCAAAACACACAGTTCCTTCTCTGAAAACCAGAAATACAGCTTAATGTTGTTGGCAACTTGCCAAGACTTCTAGGCAGAAAGTAGACTTAATTAATAAATAACATTGTATCAAGAGGTGTCTATAAATACATTCCTTATAATAAAATATGTAACCACTTTTTAACATGATGAGTGATATATTTTCACAATTCCAAGATTTCTAATCTAAAATGGTGTGAGTGGAGTCATTTTAGTCAAAAATCATGGCTTCCAAAACTATTTTTTAAAACCTTATTGATGGAATTATTTTGATAATCTTTGTACAAGGCCTAGAAAAAAATTAATAAAAGTAACATTAATAATCATGATTGTAGACATAAAGAGCACAATTTTAATGTGGGAAAGCATGTTGTTAATATAACCAATAATTTGCCTAACCATTAAATAGTAAATGAACATAATATGAATCAGAATTTGGGAAATTTACATAATCAGTATGCAACACCTTTATATTTTTATTTTGTGTGTGTAGATGCTCACGCAGGTTAAACTCAGTGAAGTTGTACATGCCTCAGCTTATATTCAGTCATATCATATCATATCACACCTTCCCTTTCTGAATTAAATAGCAGTTACACTCTTCTTTGCAGGATATAAGTAATGTGTAAGAATAACAGGAGGGAAAGAACTGTCTGTTTTTTCTTTGCCTTGTCAACTATCACCTGTTCTCTGTCACCCTCCTTGCTGGCCACCATGGGCTCCCCTGTGAGGATGGCTGCAGGTAAGCATCAGAGGGCTCCTGGGCACTACTAGATTTTACAACATAAGTGTAGCTTCTGGCTAATGCCTTTCCACAAGCTCTCTTTTGAGCTTTCTTGAGAGAAATGGCGTTCGTGCACTCTATGATCTTGCCTGAGATCCTTTGGTAGTGGCATCACATCCACTTGTAGGAAGCATCTTCAAGAAGGCTCAGTGAGGGATCAAGCAAAGCAATAATGGATGTGCGCATCATTTTTGGAGACAACTACCCGGGGGTGGGGGTGGGAGACAGAGACAGAGACAGAGAGAAGAGAGAGACAGAGACTACACACACACACACACACACACACACACACACACACACACACACACACA
>OU015749.1:1246794-1277500 GCA_907169655.1 Acomys percivali | reverse complement strand
ACTCATACACATACATACAAACACACACACACACAAACACACACAAGTACAGACACACAAACACATACACACTAACACAAACACACATATACAAGCACACACACAAACTCATACACATACATACAAACACACACACAAACACACACAAACACATACACACTAACAAACACACACACACAAGCACACACACAAACACATACACATACATACAAACACACACCCATATACGCAAACACACACACAGAGGGAGAGAGAGAGAGATCCCCTACTCTCCCACATTTAAAATGTTGTGTTTTTTAAGAAAGCAACTCCTAGGCACTTTGGCTAATATTATAAATACTAAAAGTTTAAATAGCCTTTAATTTAAGATAAAATATTTTATCAAGAAAATCTGGAGGCCAACAAGTCTAAAGACTTTTTTATATTTTATAGTGAGTTTTAATTTAAGCTGTTTCAGATACTGGAAATTTGAAGTCCTCTACCCTTCTGCAAAGAAGCAATTTGATAACAGTTATATTCAATCTAATTCTATTCTGTTTTATGCTAGACATTGCAGATTTCATTTTTTTATTTTTAGTAAAAAAAAAAAAAACCTTCTTTTGGGAAATTGATGTGGTAGATGTTTTAGCCAGGTCAAAAGGTAGTAATTTAATTACTGAGTAAATTATTGAGCACACAGGAGTCCTTTGGACTCTCTGAGAGTGATACTAAATGAAGGGTCTTCTCCCGACTCTTACTCAATTGTTTTAATACATTTTAAATGAGTAGATTTCAGAAATACTTTGACAACACCTTGACACAGCAGCATGTTCCTTCGGATGACTCTTGATTTTATCTACGTATTAGGAAAAGGGGTTTGTTCAGGTCTTGTCTGTCCTTCCACCGTATTCCAGAGTATGAAGGAAGGTTCTTCACAGCAATCCTCTGACTTGCAAAATGAAAACATCGAAGGCTGAGGAGACAGTGCAGTCAGCACACATGCTCAGCACGTCAGCATGAACGCTCTAGTTTGCCTGTCTAACTCTGGATGGCGAAACAATGCTGTGTGTGGCATCAGACCTCCTGGGACCACTCCCCTTCTCCAGCTGCTGGAAAGTGTGGTTGTTTATAGTTCCCTAAAGTGTCCCCTTTTTTTCAGAGCAGATAGGTGCTCTATCAGTATCTCTATTTTCTTTGGAGGTGGCGCAGGATTTATTTGCAAAGGAGAAGGGCCATGAAGTCTGTGACTTAGTCAACCCTGAGAAGTTATCCCCCTGTGTGGCTGGTACGTGGTGATGAACTATCCGCTTCAGGATTCAACTCGCACACAGTGTCAACTCTCTCACCCTTGTAGAAAGAGAAGTTCTGTATGCAAATCTATTTTAAGACTGTGCCTGGGATGTAAGTCTGAGACAAGAACAGAGACAAATGAAGCTGCAAGTTCACACTCAAAAATGTTGGGCCCAGTCAGAAAAAAATGATTCAATCATTTAAATGTATTATAATGTACACCATAGTAACATGTGCATATGTAACAAGTTACACTTGATTTGCATCAATGGCAGAAAAAGACAGAGAGGAGGAGGAGAGAGGGAGAGAGAGAGGGAGGAATGGGGGGAAGGAGGGAGGAAGGAGAGAGGAAGGAGGGAGGAAGGAGGGAGGAAGGAGGGAGGAAGGAAGGAGAGAGAGAGAGTGAACACACAAGGAAGAGGTAGGAGAAAGTTGTTATCTGAAACTCTTTAAAATATATGTTTCATGAGTTGCTGTATTAACCCAGCTGATTGTTTGCCATAATGACCTAGAGTTCTCAAAGTCACCCGCCTGAAATGAGACCAAGACCCTACCTACATCATTGTTACTTCAGGAACAGGAAGTCAGGGCCATAGCTTTCAAGGCTTTCAGTCCCAACAGTTTTTAACTCCGTCTTTCCTGACTGGAAGAAGACGACGACCTTTCTCGTTTGTGATCTACTTCAGTGAAGAGCCAATGACAGAGGACTAGAAACTGGTCCATGTTTTAAGTCCAGATCTGAAATAGCCACGTTTACTTATGCTTCATTGATTGGAGTACAGTCACGTGATTCTTCCTGAAATAGTGGGCCTGGGAGATGCAGGGCTTCAAGGCTCCTTCAGGAAGGAGGGAGTTGGGGCACTACAGAAGGAAACAGTATAGGGACATCATTGGGCTTCTTTACAGTTGCCAACATTTCCAAAAAACTTGGAGATTTCATATTACAGGCAAAATTCCAGCCCTCAATTGAAAGAATGGATTTCCTTTTTGTCTGGCAAGAATCAGCTGGCTTTATGTGCAGCTATTAACCTCAGATGAACCACAATTTTGGTTCAACATGTATATTAAGTAAAGAAGATGGTGCATAAATGAAGGGCTTTTTAATGTGTGAAGTGGAATAAATAAATCTCCTGGAATAACCCAGTGTAAAATGCATTAATAAAACATGTTTTAATCAAAAGTGAATAGGGAAAACTCTTGGACATAATTTTATGAATTATAAAATGACCAGCATTGTAAGCACACATTAGACAATGTAATTGTAAGTTAAGTAAAAATATACAATATATGAAGTGAAGATAAGTACTTTTAATGATTTAATGTTTATTAATATTTATTTTGTTTCAGACATTAGTCATCTTCAGCAGGAATACATATTTAGAAATATAAGTAAAGGAATTAGAGAGGTGGCTTGGAGTTTAAGAGCACTTCTTTCTCTTCCAGAGGCCTGGAGTTTGGATCCCAGCACATAAGCCCAATGGCTCACTTCCACCTGTAACTCCTCCAGGATATCTAATGATCTCTTCTGGCCTCTGTAAGTCCCTAACACACATATGTAAAATAAACAGGCACACACACACACACACACACACACACACACACACACACTAAAATATTTATATACATATAAGTAAGATAATATTATTACTGCTGAAAATACAGAAAATTTGCTAACTCTGTATCAATCTGTGGATGAAAGTGTCATTTATCTCTTTAAAAGAAGGCAGCATTAGTAAGAAGAGCTTGGCCACAGTATCTGCCGTGTGCAGCCTGGGGAAAGTTTCCCACTCACATAGCCTATGGGCCACAGTGTCACTGTGCACTAATTTTAATATAAAAATATAGATCAGAGCTTACAATATGCTTGGTAGCATCAAAATGTGTTCTTCAATGGGGAATACTCATTACACTGTATGACACGTGCAGAACTCTCAAGTTGGCCTATTTGCAGGGAATCAGATTGTGTCTGAAGACCAACTTCACCCTACATTGGTCTAATGTCTTTCACCCAGAAACCAGAACTCTAGGATATCCTTGAAGCAAAGGAGTGTTCACTTAAGGGAAGGCGCCATGTGCACAAAACCAAAGCCTGTGCCTATGTGTTTATAGCTCTCTCCTAGTCCTCCAACCCAAATGTAGTTCTCAAATATGGGTGACTTTTATAATAAATTGTATTGCTTAGGAACAGAGATGATAGGCCACATACAACTTAAGCTTTAGGTTTCTAGGGAAACAGCTGGAAGCAGAAGACCTGGGTCAATCTTTCTATGGAAAACCAATCTTTATATACTCTTCTTTATTACTATATTTTTATGGTCTCAGTGTGAGATGGCCTACAGGGCCATTTGTTTCAGAATTTGTTCCTCAGGTGAATCTGGGGAGTTTGGGGCACCTTTGAGTCTAGGTTAGAAGATTATAGCTCCTCTTTGTCTCTATTTTTTACTCTATTCTATTTCTCTGATTCTGTTTCACTGTGTCTCTCTACGTCTCTATCTTCCTGTCTCGCTGTCCCTCTGTCTCTGTCTCTCTCTGTCTGTCTCTCTGTCTCTGTCTCTGTCTCTCTGTCTCTCTGTCTCTCTCTATTTCTCTGTCTCTCTCTGTCTGTCTCTCTGTCTCTGTCTCTCTCTTTCTGTAGTTCCAGAAATGAATATCAGCCTCATAATTCTTCTACCACAGCCTTTAAGCAGCTCTTCCATCTGATTACCCTACCATGCTCACCATGAAGGACTGTACCTTCAAACCAGGATAAAAAAAAGAAAAATCCATAGTACCTATAGGTTGCTTTTGTCATGTATTTATCACAATAATGAAAAGGTAAACTCCCTCTCTCTCTCTCTCTCTCTCTCTCTCTCTCTCTCTCTCTCTCAGCATGATGTTGGATGTGGGTCTCTGTATTTGTTCCCATCTGCTGGACTTAGAGTATGCTGAGAGTCACCTGAAATAAGTCCTAGGGTCAGAACCAGTGAACTCTAGAAGGGCAGCAAATATTTGTGGCCTCTGGAGCTATCTCTTCAATCTCCAAAATACATAATTCGCTAGTATTGTAGCTTCAGTGAAAGACAGAAATCTCCAGGAAGAACAGTCATTTCCAGAGTAAAGTAACAGACACAAATCCATACCAACAATGTAATAATGAGAGTAAGAACAAAATTGAATCAAGATTTAAGAGCACCCCTCTTCCTCTAAAAAAACAAAAACAAGGCAAACAAAAAACTAAACAAAACAAACAAAAAACAACCAGACCCTTACAAAAGAAAAGGCAATTTCTGTTTCAGTGTATTGCTTCCTAGGAACACAATGGTGGCCAGACCTGTCCAAATGCCATCTTTGGGTGATTAGAGGAATCTGCCACTAGCTACACCTCCTCCATATCCAGTGATGGTGTCTTATCAGAAGTAAACATTTCAGGAGAGTACATTTCTTCACAAATGATCTCTCTTAAATACTTTTAAAGGAGGAGGAGGGTGTGGAGTGAAAGGCTCTCGAGCTAATGGAATGTCACATTTGAATGAAATCTAAACAGAACCTAATGCTTCCATTTCCACCAAACATCAGTGAAGTGCAAACAAAAAGACTAAAGCTCACAAATTTAGTTCTAATGTTTTCACATGTAAAAGCTTCAGAGATGTTTTAAATTCAGTACATGTGCAAAAAAAAAAAAAAAAGAAAAAGAAAAAAAGAAACAACAACAACAACAACAAAACCAAAGATGAAGTGAGAGCAAGAACACAGAAGCTGGGCCAAGCCAAGCAGGGATGCGCTTGCAGCTTGATTGTGAGAACTTGAGTTTGGATCCTAATCATACATGTCAAGCCACAAAGCTGCTGTGCACATCTGTGATTTTAGCTCTGGGGCAAAGCAAGCAGAAGAGGGAGATCCATGGAGCTCCTGGCCAGCCCAGCAGAATCAGTGAGCTGCAGATCAGTGAAAGAACATATCACAAATATTACTTCGGAAAATCATAGAGGAAGACACCCAGTGTTAAAACTCTGGCCTCACGGGTACACACATGAGCAGGTACACACACACACACACACACACACACACACACACACACTCATGCACACATGGATCAAGAAGAAAATGTTGTCTTCTGTATTGAGATAACTAACAGTGACAAAGTCCAACAATTATGACAGATGTTACTGTAAAACAAAGGATAACACATTTTCTCATGTGGTTGTGCAAGGAGCTAAGCATGCAGAAACGTAACAGTATACACAGAAAAAACAGCAGGTGGGTGAACTAAGTGAGGACTGCAAGAGGACTCGGTTATGAAGGAGAGATAAACCTGTTTTTTAGGATCCCAAGTGCAGGATTGGAATGGTCTTGTGAGAGAACAGGTGAGGTTAATCCACTAGAAGACCAACCGCCTCATGTGGGAGCTTGATTGGTGCCAGTTGAAAAGATCCCGTGAACAGACTCTAGGAGGAGACATATAAACGAGCCTAGAACGAGAGGTGGGGCGTTTTGGAGACTGGGCATGGTTTTGGCTGTTTATTGTTCCACTTAGAGACTCTTCTAGAGAGAACCGCTCGAGGGAAGGCTTTGGGGCTCTGGCTCCTGCTGAGGTTCCAGATTCTGGTTACTCCAGGTTCCAGCAGAAGAAATCCTGCTGATTACTCCAGTAGAATCGCTCCTCGGAACTGATATCCTTATGGTTTTGTTGTTGTGTTTCTTAATCCTCATTTCCTATTGTTTTGGTTAGTCTGGTTATAAGTGACATACACTCAGTTAATAAGTTGTAATAAAATATATTGGTTAAGAAAATTGATGGCACCAGCCAAGGACAATACGTGAAGGAATCAACCTTGGGCCTCCAACTTCAGGTGTGCACATGTGAGTGCGCGCGCACACACACACACACACACACATAAAGAAACAAAGAATTGATCATTAATATCCCAGAGAAACATCAAAGTGATAGAAGTTAATAAGCTAAGGAAATCTAACGTACAGCAATGGATATATCAAAGTAACAACCTCAGTGTCTGATACTGATAAAGATTTATATGCTGAATTGTTGTCCCATTAATTTGTTCCAGCGTAACATACTGAAGCAAGATTCGTAAAAATGAAAAATTTCTGAGACATAGCTTAACAGCAGGAAGTATGAAGACATCTCATCAGCTTTGAGTTATGAACTCTGAGTGGTTGGTATTTTGACCTACGTAGTTATCCGTATTGGCGGCTTACATACACATCTAGCTTTACCATGATGCTATTCCACTCTGCACATGCTGACATTTTTCTACAAACCTTAAAAAGTATAAAAAGTATATCCCATAGGGAAATTTCAAAAAAATCCGGAATAAAACTTTGGATGTATTAATATAGCATTTAACCCTACAATATGGCCCCAAGGGGGAGCAAAACCAATGAACAGACAAAGCAGGCCAAAGGGGTACGAAATGCAAAAAGACATGTGATGGTTGTTGGGAGCCTAGATGTAGGAATTGAACTATTAAAGTATGGAGTTTCTCCATCCAGATTCATAAAGCCAATATTCCTGGCATTTTTATGGGAGGTCTTCCTTTCTGCCTCTAAGAATGGGGCTTGTTGAAAATATGTTTTCACACATTCTGTTCCTGAAATTTATTTGATACTGTATGTGCATGTAAAGTCCAGAAGAGTCCAGAAGTGTCAAGTGTCCTGGTGCTGGAGTTATAGAGAGTTGTGAGCGACCTATGTGGGTGCTGGGAACCAAACTTGGATCTTCTGAAAGACGAGCCAGCACATTTAATCACTGCGTTGTGTCTCCAACCCCTTCACATTTCCATTTAGCTAGAGATCTAACTAGCCGTGAGTCTGTGTTCTGAAATACAGGTAGAGACAGCTTTCCACTCACACTTTGTACTCCCATGCCGACACTGAAAGCGGACTTAACTTGTACAAACCAATAGTGACTTTAAATTATATATATTTGGCTTCCATTCCTTGGCAATAGCTAAACATGGAGGATGAAGCACATCTACACAAAACCGCCCTTGAGTGAGTGGGTTATATGAACCATTTGCTATAATGAATGTGCCTGAATTATATAAATATAAAATAAAAACATATAAATGAAATGTGAAAAATACCAAAATAGAAGGCAGAAATGATGCTTGTTTCTATCTGTAAGTTGAACCCTCATTTTTGCATAAATTTGACTTAGTGAGAGATTATTAAAGTTGCCTTCAGGGATTATCTCATTGTTAAGTGAACTCAGGAGTGGGAGCAGCCTCCGCACAGAGTTGGCCTCTGTTGACCTACAAGCAGGCATCTTATTAGAGCTCTGATGGGACGTCTATTGGCTGCTGTGTGATGTGAACACCAGGGTTTTTCCTCCATCAATTTATGCTCCTTCTTTTCCCTTCCAAACATATTTTCGTTGCTTTGAAATCTTAATTATTTTCAATTCTGATTACTAGTAGATTTGGCTCCAGCTTAATTTTTTAGCAAACACTTTTCCAAACCAAACAAAGGCCTCATATAAAGGATGGGCATCCTCTGGCAATACAGTACTGTTAGGTGACAAGAGTTCTTCAGACAGCTAAAAATAATTTTGGTGATTTTGGCAGAATCTTTTGTTTGTTTTGAATGAGATTATTAAGTGTGTTTTGAGGTCGAAAGTAAAAGTAAAAAATAGTCAAATAAACAGGGGCAGCAGATAGACATCACATCATCATATCAGGCACTTACGACATCCAGCAGAGATAAATGGCCCCATTCAGATAGCAGACAACATCATCAAATTGATACTTACAACATCTCAACTGTATCATTTAAAATGCCATCTTTCCCTGGTGGAAAAAAAAAACATGTTGTGCATTGATTGATAGACACTGTAATATTATTTTTCAAATGGCATGTTGCAGTCCTATGAATACTTCATGGGAATGAAGAAAAAGGGGTCAAGAAGTGAAGAGCCAATAGCTCTTCACATTGTTGCTTACGGCTGGAGCATGGATCTATGGGTAATGCTGTTGGTGTGAGAGCATGAGGACGTAAGTTCTATGCCCATCGTCATTGAAAAGGCTGGGCATTATAACCCCATTGCAGGCAAGGGATACACCAGTGCTCTCTGACGAGACAGCCTAGATGAATTGATGGCTGTAGGTCCCAGCATGTGCACACACACACACACACACACACACACACACACACACACACACACACGTGCACACACGTGCACACACGCACACATATGCACGCACTCACACATTTATGTGTACCTGCACATACATAAAAAGTTTCAGTAAAATACATGGCTGATTAAAGTTTTGATTATATATATGTATATATGTATATTATACTTTTAGCCATTTTAGCCATAATATTTTCATTGTTATCTGATAAAATTGGCTCCCTAATATGAAATTTTGTGATGTTCTTTTCATCTGGAATATGTTACCACATAAATAAATTAATCACTGTGGAGTTAGGTGGTATTGGTTTCAAGGATTTTATAGTTTGAATTATATTTGGAGTTGTTTATGCAACAAATATATGGAGTATTTAAATATAAAATATTGCCTAGTAGTTGGCATGATTAAACTAGAATCTAGAATCTTTTGTTTTAACTAGGAAAGAACAAAATCAGAAATTCAATGTTCTAATTTAGGCAAATTATTTTCAATTTCTCACTCGTAAAATAAAGAGTCGCAGTCTGAACCACAAGAATGACTGCTGGGTTTTTTCTCTTTTAATGAAGTCTTTCTATTTGAAATGCCTCAGAGGATGGAGCTTTGGTTGAAATGCCATTCCCACATGGATGCTTCCATTGCTTTCATTTACATTCAAGGGTTTGTCCTGAGAGGATATATTCTGTCTGTGGGAGCACACAGAACCATAGCATTGTTATTCAAGGTGGTACTCCATTATAGCCTTCAAATATCCCAAGATCTTCATTAACTGACTGTGGACAGTTCATAGTCTTCCAACAAAACTTAACTTTCTAGTTATTCTTTCTTTTGTTAACTGATTTTAAATGACTCAACAGTGAAAATAGTTTTGCAAAGTTAAATAATTCTATGAATGAAATATACTCTAGGGACAAAATTTGAGCTATCCCTCATATTTCATGTTGATTATTCAATTTAGCAACACTTTATAAATGACAGTGTTGCTTAGACTTGAAAGGTTTTTCTCTGAATATTGAATATTTACTTTCCTTTAAGAATCTTAGTTGTAAAATACACATTTTGACCTGTTGTACTTTCAGAAGACAACTAGTACTTAAATATTCATTTTTGCCTTTTATCTTTATGTAGGTCCTGGCTAAATTAAACGAATAGTAAGGAAATATTTAAATTGAGGCAGTTCTAAGAGATATTCACCCTAACAAAAATAACAACAACAACAAATAAAACCCCTCTAATTACATGCCTTTAATATCATGCAAACTTCATCTGTGTTTCTAATCACAGACCAATCACCTGAGGGCAGTGTAGAAATCTCTCCCTAGGCTCCATGGTTTTGAACATTTAAGCTATTGAATGCTTCAGTCTTCTCCAGGGGTCTGCAAAAACTAAGAGAAAAGAGCATCTATATATAGAGAGAGAGCTGTGAGTGTGCACTGACTGTAACATGGGAAACAGGCCACTGAGGTCTTTGTGCTACCCTAAAATAAAATCTAACGTCTCTAAAGCAATCAGAAGAAAAACCAACAGGCTTTTCTTACATTCATTTAACCAAAGGCAAAAGTTCATATTACATGAACAGTCAATCAGCCCCTGCATCGAATAAACTAAACATCCACTGTCAGTTTCCATATTTTTCATTTTGCTTCATTTGCTCTCTGCGATAGCTGCATTCTCAGCCCATCATTCCTGCTTGTGTCTTTTCTCATATAATATATCCTACTCCTCCCAGCCCCTCCCCAACTTCCCTTCTATCTGGATCCACTCCCTTTTTGTGGCTTCTTCTCATGGATAAGTAGAATAAAATGTGAGACAAAGCAGAAACTATCGTGTAACAAAGCAAACAAACAGAGGGAGAAGCCCAAGAAAAGGCACATAAAACAGCTACAGAGATAGAGGCCCACTTGTTCACACACTCAGGAATCCCATAAAAACACTAAAGCGGAAGGCACAAAATACACGCAAAGGGCCTGTAGTGTAAAAACAGAAAAAAATATAAAATTAATTTAAATTAAATTAAAACAATAAGATAAAGAACAAAAAGATCAAAATACACAGCCTACCCTTAAGAGTAGTTTGTTGCCCCAGTGAGACTCCCGTAGAGAAAAAGGAATTTTCATTTGTAAGTGGTAATCAATTGGAGATTGTTTCTGGGTTAGGCATGGGGACATGTGCTCACAGCTCTCAGACCTCGTCTGGTGTAGACCCCTGCGGGCCCTGTGCTCGGTAGCATCCTCTCTCTGTGTTAGTGTATGCTTAGATCCTGTTGGTATATAGTGCCCTGCTTCCTAGGAGTCCTTCATCTCCTCCGGCTCTGACATTCTTTCTGCCTCCTTTTCTTCACGGTTCCCTAAGCTCCGAGGGGAGAGAATTTGATGGAGAACTCCCATTTAGTGCTGAGTGTTCCAAGGCCTCTCACTCTCTGCATGTTTGGTCATGGGTCTCTGCATTTGCTCCCATCTGCCGCAGGATGAAGCATCTTTGTTGTTGACGAACGAGGTGTCGATCTATGAGTATAGCAGAATGTCACTGGGAGTCATTTCGTTGCTATGTTCTTTTAGTAGAACAGTGGCGCTTTGCTTTACTCCATAGACCTGAACTGTCTAATCTCTGGTCCTTGGGTCACCCAAGCAGTGTTGGGTATGGATTCCGTTTTGCTGAGTGGGCCTTAAGTCAGTTCAGATATTGCTTGATTACTCTTACAAGCTTTGTGCTGTCAGTGCATTAGCTTATCTTCCAGGCAGGACTTCACCGTGGATCAAAGGATCTGTGGATGGGCTCGTGTTTATGTTTATCCTTTGGAGTAGCTTCTTGTATCAAAAGTGCTAGCACGTAGGGGTAAACGTCCTGTGTAGGCACCAGGTCAACTTCTCCGTGTTCAATGAGTTGCGAGATGCTGTCTTCAGCAACAGAGCCTTGCAGTCAGTTTGTGGAGAACAGCCTATAATCTTGGTAACCGCCTGGGTTGTTTGGGAATTCCCATGGGACTCCTTTAGCTAACAACTGAATTAGATGTAACCTATTCTCAGTACTGGAAGCTTCATTGGATGGCACAATATGACCAGTTGGGGCTCTATTTCCCCCATCATTTGGCAAATTTCGTTTAGGAAACTCCTATTGTATTAGTTTTCCATACTATCCTTAAATGGCCCTTTATTTTAGCTGTCTTTCCCTGTATTTTCTCCCTTGTCCACCTGTTTCCACTCCCTCCCCAACTTGATCCTCAGATTCCAGTTCCCCTACCTATCCGTAAGTATCTATTCTATTTAATTTCCTAAGAGGATCTATCTTTTCACCATCATCCCTTACTTTATATTTAACTTCTGTATTTCTATGGATTATAGCTTGATTATCATTGAGTTCACAGATAATATCTGCATATCAGTGAATAACATATCATATATTTGGTTTTGGGCTAACTTACTCGGATGATTTTTTTTTTCTAGTTCCATCCATTTACCTGTGAATTTAATTTTTTTAAACAAAGGAGTGCTACTCCATTGTGTAGATATATCACATTTTTTTTCTGGTCTTCTGTTGACGGATACCTAAGTTGTTTCCAATTTCTTACTATTATGTATAGATTAGCAATGAGCATGTATGAGCAAGTGTCCCTGTGGTAGGATGAAGCATCCTTTGGGTATTTACCAAAATGTGGTATAGCTGGATCTTGAGGTGGGTCAGTTTAATCAATTATTTTGTTTTTTGTTATTTTGTTTTTTTTGATTCTGTAACAATGCATAAAGGTCAACATCAAAATATGACCCACCCACTCTGAGACAAAGACACAATACCCTGGAAAACCAAGAGTAGCAAGAATATAACCCTGAACAAGGCCTGACATGCGTTGTGATAAAACCCCAACATCCTTCATTACTCTACCATGGTCAGTGTTTTTTATTGGATCCTTTGCAAGCTTTTTGTGCCCAGGATCTACTAGGTACTTGAACTTCAGTTATTTAGTGATTGTCCCAGGAGGGGAGAATGGGAGGATACAAGGGATGGGATAACCATAGAGATGTAACAAGAATAAATTAATAAAAATTAAAATAAAAAAAAAAAAGAAATCATTGTTATAATTCTCATTGTTTTCCAATGAGAAAGGTCACTAAATAATAGATGGTTGTTATGTATCCCAGCCTCCTGGGATGGCCACCATTATTACACTATTACTCTTTCTACACGTCTCTCTCTCGTCACCTTTCCCTCTCCTCTTCATCACTCTTAAAGAAAGGGAAGTCTGCGCTCTGAGGCCCTCTAATTCTCTGGTGTGACATATCTTGCCTTTTGTTTCTCAACTTTCACTTCTGTCATAGATGGTCATGACACATTCGCCTTTATTTTGCTTTGTGGAATGGGTCCTTACCCTCTTATGTCTTCTTTCGCCATTTTTACTTTGTTTATAATAATGAGTAAATTTGGATTCTTGGTCAGATAGTACAATTAGCTTTGAGTTCTTATCCATTCAAATATCCAAATTTTATATTATTAGCATCTAATTATATCTTAGTAAATATTGGTATGTGTTCACTGTACATGCAATAAAGCAAAACAAAAGAAATTCAACAGAATTTCTTCATAAAGTCATATTAATTTTGTCCAAACCCTTAAAAATAAGCAAGTAAAAGTGTGGGAAAGTAACTACTAATCAAGACAACAAACCCAGCCGAGAGCTTCTAGGGAAAAGATTTGTGCGGGCTCTCTTGAGCTGAGATTGGATGCAGAGTACTGAGAAAAGCTGTTCAGTCTCTGTCCTCATAACTTGTTTTTTAAGTGGTGTTGAACTGATTTTCCGTTACATGTATTTTCAAGTTATGTACTTAATGATAATGTGAAAAGTTGCAGGACAGAGGGCTCAGATAGAAGAGCATTTGCTGGCCTTCCAGAGGACCTGAGTTTGGTTCCTAACATTCAAATTGAGCAGCTCACAAATACCCATAACTCTAGCTCCAAGGATCTAGTGCCCTCTTGTGGCCTCTGTGAGCACCTGCACACACACACACACACACACACACACAAACACACACACACAGATTTGCTTCCAGGAAAGCACTTCCTTACTTTTTTCTGAGTTTCAACATTTTGTTTTAAACTGGGAAGGATGCTAATTTAAAGGAGAGACATCCAATTATGTTACTGTGTATATGAATTTCCCTCTGAGAGATAGGTTTTATCATAACTAATAATTATCCATTGTTAAAACACAAGATGTCATTGTCACCTGCCACTTGTGTTTGGTCCTTATGGTTTTGTTCATTTATTTAACTTAGGATTTCAACTTTCTGTCCATATAGTCGGCCTATGTGTTCTCTAGGTTGGAAGCCTCGAATACAGTTCCAAAGTGAGGCTACTTTCTGTTCCTGAGTGCCTCTCACTCTTGGATTACAAAGTGAATACCAAAAAGACATTTTTCTTCCTACAAACCAGCACAGCTTTTCCTCAGAGCAGAGCCTCCCTTGCATCTAAGATATGTGGATGAGCAGATTGCATCCCAAGCATGCCTTTCACAAACAGAGGGCTACCCAGAGTCACACAGGCACTGCAGCCAACACTTGGCTCACCTCCATATTTCAATTTAAGTGATTGGCAGGCAAAGCACTGTAATGTCACCAACATGATAGCTTTGTCATATGGCCAAATTGGCTAAGAGGAGGGAGAGATGCCGGAAATCCTTTGTTCTGCAATGATTACTACTTTAAATGGGAAGTTCTAGAATAGCAAATGTTTCTCTGTAGGCTTTTTTTTTGGCTTTATTGTCATTGGCTCTTGCTTTTGTAATATTCAAAAAACTACTACTGTCATAGCTGAAAACCTTGGGAGAAAATCTGTTTGAGGTAGATCTATTTAAGGCAGCCTTTATGTTTTCCTGGGCATTAGCATCAACAACAACAAAAATGTCATCTTCAAAATTGTGTGTTTCTCTCACAGGTCTTAGGAAGACTTAAGCAAATAAGCTACCTGCCAAGATGCAGAAAGTCTATCATCTAAATGTGTATGTATGCATGTAAGTATGCATGCGTGCATATATTATCTACTTACATATCTATACATCCATCCACTCCTCTAAAATAAGGAGCTTGAATTCTGAAAGGAAATTTAAGCAACACAGAAGTTGTAAGGAGCAGCAGGAAGATGTAATGCAGAGAGTTCAATATTTGACAACAGGCAATGTGGGATGCAAATATTTCTGTCACTTATGAGTTGGATGCGTCAAAAGGGATTGCAGGGAAATCCTTGAAGTCTCCGTTCCCTGCACTTAAACTGAGAATAATGACTTTCACGAGCTCTGGGTTTGTGAAGATTAAACAATGTCACTTGCAGGAATTGTAAGCAGTTCTACCTGGCATTTGTTATCAAATTACATGTTTTATGCTGTTGTTGCCAGTCCATTGTTGTATGGCTGAGATGTGAAAATATTAGCGTTTAAATGTGATATGTCCCTCATAGGCACATCAGGTCCCTAGGTGCTGGCACTGTTTGATGATGGCGCCTGCCTGCCAGACCTAGGGTTGGGACCTGAGGGTTATAGGTTAACTCCACTTCCTGTCTAAGTTCTCTGCATCCTGACTCTGTAGTAGACCTAACTGTCTTGTGTCTTATTAAGATAACTTCTGGCTATTATGGACTGTATCTCATGAACAGCATCAAAATAAATCCTTTTTCACTGAAGTTGTTTCAGTTAGGCAACTTGTCACAAAATGTGTGTGTGTGTGTGTGTGTGTGTGTGTGTGTGTGTGTGTGTGAAGAGTGGTTAACACAGCATCTTTCTTAAGTCATTTCTGTGGTGTTGCATGTATCTCCCCTTTCTAAGGTCTGTGACTTAAATCATTTGTCGGTTACACCTCATGTTGTATGAAGGTGAATAATTTTGAAAAGGATGAAGTTCTAAAGAGGAGAATAGCTGAATCAAAGAACAGGTTTAAACTGTAACCGATATAATTTAGTTGAGTTTTTGATATTTACTTTTATGCTACTCAACATAAATGATTATGCTACAATAGAGGAGTGTGCAGCATATTTGAGCTGGAAATACAGCTGTCCCAAGAAATGTGTTCAATGAGAGTTCAATGAGGAGGCTCAATATGAAGTTGAAAACCTGAGCTTGGGGAGGTCGCATGCTACCCTGTGTCAGCCCACCAGGAACACCATGGGAGTTCCCTTCATAGAACAGAATGACCACTGCTTTTCCATGGCCTCAGGCCACCTGCTAAGTCTGTGTGACCAATCTTCCTTAACTCAGCAACATACAAGGGAGAGATTCTCGGAAGCTCCTTGACATTAAGAGGCATGGGGATCAAATAAAGCCACAGTCAATCCTTAAAAGATAATTTCCCAATTGAATGGAATTGATGGATTGACTTGATAAGTAGCTGAACTCTTAGATGTATGGTTAAGTGCATCTGATATATTAGGTTCCTGTAAGAAACCAAATACTAATTTTACATATTATTTCTTTTTATACTTAGTTTTTATTTTATTATGTTGGGTTAAGTCATGCCAGACTCATGCAGGTTTGAATGTACTTTGAGGTGCTGGAAAGATGGCCCAGCAGCTAAGAGCCTTGGCTGCTCTTCAAGGAGACCTGGCTTCTTATTCTCCAGGCACATATGTGTGATGCACAGAACTTGCATTCAGGCAAAGCACCCATACACCAAGAACAAATTCTTGAAATGTATATATAGTGCGCTTTGAGCATTATCCACATGTCACTCTGCTGCCCTCTGAACCTTGTCTATCATTCTCCTCATATTCCCTCTGTTCCCCTTGTAGAGCACTTCAATTCTGTCTCAATGTCATCTGTATACACGTAGTTTTGTGTGTATATACAATGTAGGAGCCACAAACGTCTTTCTGAGACAGACTTTGCTGTACTAGCACCTCCAGTTGCATCCATTTTCCTGCACTTGATATAACCGTGGACACAGCCAAGCACATTCTGGCTAGGACTTCAGTCCCTAAGGAGATAACAAAAAATATTGGCAAAAGGAATTTCATGATATTCTTAAAAGTTCTATACAGGAAAGTCAAGAGGTAAACTGAGTGAAGACAGCCTATAGGATGGCAGAAAAATTTTGCTACCCATAGATCTAACAGAGGGTTACTATCTAGGATAGCAGAAGGGGGAAAAAAACTATAAAGAAATGAAGCCACTCAATCTGTAGACTAGCCAGTGACACAAGCAGATATTTCTGAAAAGGCGAAGTACAAATGACCAGGGATCATAGATATCATCTCTTGCTTGTCACTCAACTTTCTCCAGCATAGTCCCAAGCCAATAATCTCCCCAGGACTTCCTGGCAGCTCATCTTGTTGTATATAATATCTCACCCAGGACAGAGTGAAGCTCTGACATGCTGTGGAATTGGGGAAAGCCCTTGGGGCCAGAATCTTGGCATGTGACTTGTAAGATGAGATGACTCTTTATCTACGATATACCGGTCTAGTCTCTCTTGAGTCTAGCATGATACTGTGGGGCTTTTGTTGAAACTTATCACACTGTACTATGGTGACAATGCTTCTATTTCCTCTTTCATTTTCCAATGGGGAAATAACTTTCCATGTATAATATCTACATATGAAGGCCAGAGATGAAGTCCAGGTATTATTCTTTGGGTTCTGATTGCCGTGGTTTTGGAGAAAGCGTCTTTTTCTGGGCTGTGACTTCTTGGTTAGACTATGCCATCTGGCCAGTGAGCCCCAGGGAAATCCTTGAATAATAGTGATTTTACACACTTTGCCTCATGCTGTCTTCCCCCAAAGAGCTACAAATATAACTTATTGCTGTGGATATTTCTCCTTGGTCTTATTAATTTTCAAAACATGTGTATATAACTGTTTTTCCTCACTGATGACTCTCACAACATTTTTTAAAAGAAATATTGGACAATAAAGTGTAGTGCAAATGAGTTAAAATTTATGGAGTATGTGACGTGTATTCAAAATAATGCAATACCAGAGGGTAAAGGAAAATGGTGACTAAAATGGAATTTTGGAGGATAAAAAGCAGCGCGGTTCATAAGAATTTTCAATCAATCCTAGAATTGAGAAAACATGGACTAAAGAACTTCCCTGAAGTAGAGATGACTGGAGACATTGAAATAAATTATGAAATCTCTAACATGACTATTTTTCCCAGCTTTAACTAAATTGATCTTATAGTGCCAATTTGTTTCCATCTTTACATCTCACAGAATTTAACATTTCAATGCTTACAGTAATGGTCTCATGAATACCGTTTAAAAACTTTCATTTGTATACTCTGACTTAGTTATCTTTAGCTATTCTACTTTATTTAATCTGTTTTTTTTTTTTTTTTTTTTTTTTTTTTTTTTTTTTTTTTTTTTTTTTACCTCATATGAGATTTTATTTACCACCGACAGGAACCTGGGACTCTCAGCACTTGCACACAAACACATCCGTGTAAATTAAGTAGCAGAGCACATGGAGATGCCTTTTCTATTTCTGTATTCTCCAGATTCTCTCCTCATTAGTAATATGCTATCCCAGGGATGGCTTTCCACCAAGGTACCAATGCCTGAGACAACTAACAGAAATGCAGAAGCTTTAAGAGACCCCCACCTTATGGATGGATGGCCTGTCTGCTTTGCATCCTAATTTAATGCTGTGCATGAAGGATGCCTGGAGTGTGTGGCAAAATGACACACTTATCTCATTGTTGGAAAGCAAAGATGGAGGGGGCAGACTGAGATCCCATAATCCTCTGCAGAGGTTCATGCTACTGACCAAACTACCTCTCCATAGGCCCATCCTATTAATGGCATCACCACTTATGACCAGCACCATACAGGAAGAAAAGAGTTTTATCACAGCAGCTTCTGGGACACACAGTCAGCATGCGCCCATACATAGGATTAATCTATCCACAGTTAATGATGTTGAAGCTTGAAGGGATTTGGTATTTGTTGACTTAAATGATGAATCTTAAGGCTGAATCCTTCAGCCTTAGAAAGAATTTTATCCCACCTCATTCTATACAAAAATACTTTTCTAAATCTAAACAATAAAAATAAGTAAATGACCAAGGAATGATTGGGGTCATGGGGTCCAGCATCAAGGCATAATCTGTGTCACAGACTGGCTCAATTTGGTCTCCTACCTGATTCTTGACCTTATATATGACTTCTTTCTTCTTTTCCAAATCAAATGATGCACTGCCTCAGTTTCTGTTTCTGTGATGAAGTACTCTGACAAAAGCATCTTTAGAGAAGAAGAGGGTTTTTGTGTTCACTCACAGGTCAAAGGTCAGTCCACCATGGGGGCAGAGGCGGTCAAGGCAGGAGAATTTGAAGCAATTGGTCATTCCACACCCACCATCAGAAAAAAAGATGGCGCATGGCTCTGCTCAGTTCCCTGTCTCTACTTATATTGCTCAGAATTCCAGCCAGAGAATTGTCTTGCTCGTACCCAAGACGGGTTTTCCTTTATCAGTCAATGAAATCAAATTCAGATCATCATTAACGTACTTTCTCAGAGCCCAATCTCCTTGCACATTTTTTTCGTTCCATGAAGTTGACAACTAACACTAAACCATCCATCTCCATTGTGGTGGTTCCCTCTGGCCCTTTCTCTTCCTAGTCTTCTGACCCTTTGGGTTAATGCATTAATTTTCTAAAGAATATCCACGTGTAGTTATGTGCAGTGCAGACATTTGAATATAGAAGCCAGCAGTGACATTCTTAGGTCAACCAAAGGAGAAAAAGGAAGTGTCCATGGCTGCAGAAACAAAATAAACCCATATCTGAGCCAAGAATGCCCAAAAGGAAGTGATAATGGAACTGATCTAGTCGATTGCATATTTCCCACAAACCCAGCTAGGGAAACGATGCCCAGAGTATGCACCGTAATGCACCTCACTGTACGGTACAAACTGGAAAGCAAGTGAGGAATAGGCTAGCTAATGATGATTGGTCTTTTATGGCACCATTGGAAGCAAGAGATTATTCTACTGTGTATTGGCACCCAGATAGAATTTAAATATTGAGGTATACTTGGAGAATATTGTTTTTTAAAGACTTAAAATTCTGTTTCTAATCTGTAATATAGTTGTATGTACAATTTTATAATTTATATTTATGAAGTACACACTGATCTGATGTTATGGCTGAATAATATGCAGGATAATTTAATCCACCTCATTAGCATGTGCATTAGCACAGTGATTTGAGAGGAGACACAGAGCAGACTGCTTGTGGAGTTAGAATCAGCTAGCAAACACCTACTATCAGTTAATTTAATCTAAATAATAAAGACACTAAGGTTTACCAGAACCTAAGTGCATATTTAATTTGGAGATTGGTAATGTCTGCTGGCCCTGGACTGAATGCCAGATGGTCACATAGCGTGTGCATCCTAGCACTGCTGTGCAGCAATTTTGCCCTCATCATTTCCTTTGAGTTTGACACAAGAGAATGCATTACACTATATGAACCTAATTTGAAAGATCTATAGATTATATTATCTTATGCTACTAATAATATCTACATAAAAATAGTCACACTTTCTTGCCCTCTCGGGAGGATGAGGAGCCTTATATCCAGTTTGTGTATATCCTTTAAAAATTACAACATTACTATTTGTGGAGAACTTTATTCATGAATATAGTATATTTTGACAACATTCACCCCATTCTTCTCCCAGCATGCCCCAGATACATCCCTACTCTGCATTTCCTCCCAAACTTGTGTTTTCCATTTTATTGTTTATAATACAATCCAGTTTTTGCTGCCCATATACTCATAGTTATAGGGCAATCAACTGGAGGATTGTCAACCTACCAGAAAGCTGATTCTTCCTCCCCTACAAGGCTTCGACTCTCACCTCTGTTAAGGGGTAAGGGCTGTAAACCCCTCCAACTTCCTGCATATATTCTTAAACTAGATTACACATCTATGCTTTTATAGTTCAATGACAACATTAGATAAAAATCTTATTATGTCTATTACATAATTAACTTTTAACACTATGCCTGTATGTCTTATGCAATTAAGGCATGAAAGTGAATATAAAAAGTGATTTAAAGGAAAGAGAATTTAAAGGAATGTTGTAAAATGTCTTGTTAATTAATTTGGCTTTAGCTAAAGAGCTTATTTCTTTTTGAAATCCGAGGATGGGATCTTCAGGCCTTGCACAAAGCAGCCAAGGGCTCTGCCACTAAACATCTCTGCCTCTGCCTTTGCAAGTTGACTCATTTATGCCTTAAAGACATGGTTAGTTCATCACTGGATAATGTTTGTATGTAAATATAAGTGTTATAGTGACCTGATATATAAATAAAGTTGCTTTGCCAGTGAGGGATAACTTATGTGAATGATGCTAGGGGTTATATAACACAACAGAAAAATTCTAAGTGCCTAGTAATGTCGTGGTCCTCATTAAGATTATGGTACACAAAGTTCTGTACAAAACAGCGATGGAAGATAGCAGGAGGGTGCTCCTCTTTTTTCTGTTTGCTATGCATTTACAGTTATTTTTGTTTAATCAACTGTTAGAATAGAAACAAAGTTTGCTGTCAAGCAGCATGCTGTGTGACGTCGACAGCAGGCAAGAGGTGACCCTACACTAGCCAGGATGTGAAGAATGTTCCTTGTACATGTTGCTTTTCTTGTCCCTGTGGCCAAACACCTGCCAGGAAGTAACTTAGTCGGGGAACAATTTGCCTCGGCTCACAGGTTGAGGGAAACAGAGTCCATCATGGTGTAGAAGCCACGGTGGCAGGCACGTGAGGCAGCCAGTCACATTGCTACGGAAGCCAGAAAGCAGATGGGGGAAGGGGAGGGGAGGCGGGGAGGGGGGAGGAGTTTTTGGTTTCTATGGTGATTGTAAACCCAGCCCAGTAGACAGTGAAGACTAACTATCATCATCACAAAGCTGGGTGGCCACACGGTGCTGATGCGAAAGAATAACAAAACGTTCAGAGTGAGTTTCCTTTACTGAAAGACATGTTCCTGTAGTTTAAAGGGCATCCAGATGTTTTCACAATACACTGTATGTGATCGGGCTGTAGTTTATATATTAGTTTTCATAATACACTGTATGTGATCGGGCTGTAGTTTATATATTAAGAAGTTGTTATTTTCATGATGTTCATTACAGTATTCTTTTAGACAGACTACATCAAAAAGATTGAGAGCTATACTTCAGTTAATATATGACAATATAGTTTGTTAAACTGTAAATCTCATTATTCAAATATATGATGCCTGCCACAACTTGAGTATTTCTAGTGAACACAAACATGGGGGGAGCTAGATTAGTAGATGATAGGCAGATGGGTGCATAGAAATAGATAGATAGATAGATAATAGATGGATAGATGATAGATAGACAGATAGATAAACAGATAGAGAGATTATTAAATCAACATAAGTGATCCTGAATCTGGCATCCAAACCATCCTAACTCTAGCTCAGATGAAACTTTTTTTATTTATTTATTTATTTTGGTTTTTTGAAACAGGGTTTCTCTGTGTCGTCTTGGCCGTCCTGGACTTGCTTTGTAGAAGTGTCTGGCCTTGAACACACGGCGATCTGCCTGGATGAAACATTTTAACTTTGTCCCTAGTTAACACCCTTCAAGCTGCACACTGAGATATCTTTGCTATTCCTTGGCTTTTTTTTCGAAGTATTGCTGGTCTCTCTGAGTGTTGAGTTTCTAAGGTCCTTCCAGATTGCCTTCAACTTGACTTTTTCTGTGATATTTTCTTTAAGGAGAGCTGGGTTTTTCTTTTTTTTCCTTCTTCTTCTTCTTTTTTTAATTTTTATTTATTTTTTTATGATTTTTTAAAAATTTATTAATTTGTTCATATTACATCTCAATGGTTATCCCCTCCCTTGTATCCTCCCATTCCTCCCTCCCTCCCATTTTCCCCTTACTCCCCTCTCCTATGACTGTTCCTGAGGGGGACTTCCTCCCCCTGTATATGCTCATAGGGTATCAAGTCTCTTCTTGGTAGCCTGCTATCCTTCCTCTGAGTGCCACCAGGTCTCTGCATTCAGAAAGAGTCAAATGGTACATACTTACTTATATCTGCATACTAGCCCAAGGGGCATGTCCCATGAAAGTCTTCACTAACCAGGAAACTGAGACAGAGGGGAGGATATCCTATTGGGACTCTAGATGAGAGAACCATGGGAGAATAGCAAAGTAGAAGAATCCAGAGGGTCCTAGAAACCTACAAGAAGAACATTATGATAGGCAGATTTGGGCCCAGGGGTCCCGCTCAAACTAAGGCACTAGCCAAGGACAATACAGGCGGTAAACTTCAAACCCCTACCCAGATCTAGCCAACGGACAGGACATTCTCCACAGTTGAGTGGAGAGTGGGTATGACTTTCACACGAACTCTGGTGCCTCATATTTGACCATGTCCCCTGGATGGGGAGAGCTGGGCTTTTCTTTGAGCACTTCCTCCTTCTTTGTAGTCTCTGACCCCTTAGTTCATCCTGTAGAATGGTGAGATGATTGTCTCTGTGGCGGTTATTTGTGAACGTTTTCCTCCTAGATCACACAACCAATCGAACAGTGCAACTTACATCCTGAAAAACAAACAAAACCCTATATATTAAGAAATGCTACAGAAGTGTCTGAATGAAAACCATTGCTATCTTGTGTCTGTTTTTAAATTAAGACACAGAGACAAAGTTTCTTTGCTCTTTGCCATCCAAAACAAAAACAAATTGTTTTTATTTTTTTTACAAGTTGTCTTATTTACATTTCCTGTTGCTTTGATAAAATCCTCTGACCAGAGCAAGGTGCTGAGCCAGGGTTTATTTTGCCTCACAATTATAAAGGGATGCCTTCCTTTCTGATGGGAAAGAGGACATGACAGCAGGCCGAGGATGCATGGATGTTGTAACAGGAGGTTGGCTGAGGTATCCCTGTCATCAGGGAAAGGGGCCAGGTGATAAAGCCTCAAGAGACATTTTCCTCAGCAAGGTCCTCTTACTAAAAGTTCTGCAACCTTTCCAAACTGGCCCCAGCGAGGGAACAGGCCAGTGGCCATGTAAGCCTACAGGGGGTGTTTCACACTGGCACTACAGCCAACACTAACTGCACTATTTGAAAACACATTCTCTTTATTACAGTATTTCGGGCAGTGTTAAAGTTTTCCTTGTGTTATTCTGATATCTTTGTGACCTTAATATTTGTTGAAATTTAAGTTTATCTTAAAATTGTAAAAGTCAATGGGTAATTTCTTTCATATCTTAATCTATTGTTTTCTTTGTGTTCTTGATCTCCTATTTTATTCACTCTTATATTGCAGTTTAGCTCATTTTACATGGTTTCATAATACATTATATCAGGAGGACTGTGAGACTGAGACCTCCAGGGAGATCTCTAGTCTATACTCGGAGTCCCCAGAGAGAAACGGAGTCCGATGTCGATGCAATACACACAGGAATTTTATTGAGTCAATGTGCATCGAGGTCTGACAAGCTCTTTCAAGCTGCCGACCCCTGAAAGCAGGCACAAGTGCTTTTTATATCTTTTTTGTAAAGCAGAATTTAGCAGGCTAGCTAGGAGGGGTAAGTACATTCCAGGGGTAGGGGTAGTGGAATAGTTTTAGATACAGCTGGACCCTCAGCAAAGGCTGGCTGGCTTTGAGTCAAGCCGGACCCTCGTTATTTTTATACAGCTGGACCCTCAGCAAAGGCTGGCTGACCTTGAGTCAAGCTGGACCCTACAAGGGGCCAAACAGCTACAGAACACACATAGTGATTTGATATTGATACCTTGGTTCAATATCAATATTGCTTCCTGGCCCCTCCAGGACAAAGCCAAGATTCCTTGTCCAAAAGAATGGAAAGAATTTCATGTTTTCAAGGAACCCTTCATCAAGAATTGTACTAATTTTCTCAGTTCTAGGTTTAGAACAATTCTATTTAAAGGGGGTATGCTTTGTCTTTTTTATTAATTAATTTGTCAGTCAATTAATTCACTTTACATCTCAGTCAGAGCCCCCCTCTTCTCTCCCCCTAGTCCCACCCACCCCAGCTTCTCAAGGCCCGTTAGGAATGAATTTGCCCCCTTCCCCGGTGGCCTGGCAAGGCAGACCCGTCCGTCAAATAGCAGGCAACAGAGTCCATGTCAAAGACAGCCCCTGCTACCCTTACTAGTGGCCCTGCATGAATCCTGAGCTACATCTATGTAGAGGACCTAGGTCTAGTCCATGCATGGTCCTTGGTTGCTGCTTCAGACTCCACAGGCACCTCTGGGCCCTAGTTAGCTAGCTGGCTCTGTTGGTCTCCTTGTGGAGCACTTGTCACCTCTAGGTCCTTTGCTTTGACATAATGAAAGATACATATCCCACAGCAGTTGTGATAGTTAATCTTGATCGTCAAGTTGAGAACTTTAATCAACATGGGTAACAAACCTCTAGAAATGGCATCAGTTCCTCAGAATAGAGTAATAAAGGTGAGGAGACCCAATTTGAGTGTTGGCGGCATCATTCCATGGGCTGCACTGGTGAGCAGGTAAGAAGAACAAAGGTGAGCAGTTGGGCTCATCCATCTCTGCTCCCTGTCCAAGCGCAACTCAGCCATCTGCACCTGGGTCCTGCTATGACTGCACCATGATGGACTGTCCCATGAGACTATAACCCAGAATGAAACATCCCTGTCTTAAGCTGATTCTGCCAGAGCATGGCTAAAAGCAACAGACATAGCAGTGAAGACAAGGACACTACCATGACTTTTCTTATGAATATTGAGACCATTATTAACTGACATAGCCTTAGAGTTGTCAGCTCAATTAAAAACCTACTGTGCTCATGCAAGGGAGCATTATGTACAAGTCAGTAAGATATATCTACTCATCTGCATCCGTATTATGCATTTCCCCATTCTAAGCAGCATGGGAAGTATGCCAACTGGATGACAATCTATGAAACTTTTATGGGGATCCCAATAAAAACTCTTAATTGATGTTTTATTCAAGATGTTCAAACTATTCTATCATGCTGAAAGAAGAAATATAGTCCCTGCAGTGGGCGTTAGCGAGAACTTGGGGTCAGATTATCTCCTTTCAAGCTTTATTTCTTCCATTATATATTCAGTGTGTGAAACACAAGACAAGTGGTGTTTTTTTAATGGCTTCCATTGTTCTTGACAATGAAGATAATGATATTAGGCACGTGTAGTCCTTTTGCAAATATCTGTGTTAAGACATTAAGTTTTAGGTACCTTACTATTTACATTATGACTATGAATATGTTATTAGTAGTGAATCATTCAACTTTTTCACAGCAGTTTTGTCTTAAGCAAATTGGATTAAAAATTATCACTACTCATGTGAGCTAAGCATGCATTATTCATATGAGAGGCTTAATTAAATCTGGAGCAGTACAAAATGGGTCTTCACTGTTTGGAATATATAGAGAAAGATTCTCTCTGGAAAATGTACTGATACCCAGGATTTAATGGCCAATATACTTAAGATTTAGAGGTCAGTTTTATCTGACAAAACAGGTATAAGAAGATAACTTCCTAAATTGTCCTATGACACACACACACACACACACACACACACACACACACACACACACTAAATTAACCTTTACAAAGTTTAAAAAAGTAAGACCAAGTACAACTATCCTAATTTTGGTGGGAAATAACTTTGGAGATTAAACATTTTACTTTAGTAAATCAACACTTGGACCTTGTTGATACTGAGGGACACTAGAAGGACAATGATATGCATTCCTGATACCTGCATTCAATTCCTACATCCATGAAAGGTGGAATGATAAAGTTGTCTTCTGACCTCCACATGTATGCTAAACATACACCAGGCACATATACAATAGTAATACATTTTTGAATATTCTCTTTTTAATTGTTATTATACTTTATTGATATTACATCCTGATTAGTATCCCCTTTCTCATATCTTCCCATTTCCACCTTCTTTTTCTCTTCCTCCCTTTCCCCTCCCCTAGACCCCTGACAGAAGGGGATCTCCTCCCCCACTATCTGATCCCAGCCTCTTATCTCTCATCAAGATAGTATGCATCCCCTTCCTCTGTGGGCCACCCCTCATAAGGGAAGTGTTCAAATCGCAGGCACTAGAGTTCATGTCAGAAACATTCCCTGCTCCACAGCCACAAGCACGTGGAGAATGAGCTGTCCATCAGCTACATCTAAACAGGGGGGCTAGGTTCTCTGCAGGCATCATCCTTGGTTGGTGCATCAAATTGTGCGGGACTCTCTCGGTCCAGATTCACAGGCCTTGATGTCTCCCTGTGGAGCTCCTGACCCCTCTGGGTCCTTCCACTCCCCTCACTCTTCTAAACAACTTTCATCAGTCCACCCAGAGTCCTGCTGAAAGTCTCAGCATCTGTCTGGATAGGTAGAGTCTCTCAGAGGATATCTGTGTTGAGGTAATATCCACAAACAAGTGAGTATATACCATGCTTGTCTTTCTGCGTCTGTGTTACCTCACTCAGGATGATCTTTTCTAGTTCCATCCATTTGCCTGCAAATTTCAAATTTTCCTTGTTTTTAATAACTGAGAAGTATTCCATTCTGTAAATGCACCACAGATTCTTTATCATTTCTTCAGATGAGGGACATTTAGGCTGTTTCTAGATTCTGGCTATTAGGAATAAAGCTGCTATGAACATAGTTGAGCAAATGTCCTTGTTGTATGGTAGAACATCTTTCAGATACATGCCCAGAAGTGGTATAGCTGGATCTTGAGGTAGCCCTACTCCCAATTTTCTGAGAAAGCTCCATATTAATTTCCAAAGTGGTTGTACAACTTTGCACTCCCACCAGGAAAGAAGGAGTGCTCCCTTTTCTCTACATCCTTGCCAACATGTGCTGTCACTTCAGTTTTTTATCTTAGCCATTGTGATAGATGATTTCCTCATTTCCTTTCTATAGGCCTCTGTCATGCCCTCTTTAAGAGCCTCAATCTGTTTGACTGTATCTTCTTATGTCTCTCTACAGATTTTATTCATTTCCTCAATTATTATCCTCATAAAGAAAGATTTGAAGTCTTTTTTTTTTTTTTTTTTTTTTTTTTTTTTTTTTTTTTTTTTTTTTTTGTATTTCAGTTTTGTTAGAGTGTCCAGGGTTGATTTCTTTGGGATAACTGGGTCCTGGAGATGCTGTATTATTTGGCTTTTGTTGTTTATGTTTTTATGATGGCCTTTAGCCACCTGGCTGTCTCTCATGTTGGGTTCTAGTTTCTGGTGATCATCTCTGGCCGTTGAGAGCAGCTTGTAGTTGAGGCTGAGACCCTTCCTTTCAGGGATCAGGGAACTCTTTTGTGGACCAGCAGGGTGACCTGAGGTCAGATCTACTTGTGTTCCACACCGTTGTATCTCCTCTCCACATGGAGTCTCAGACATGGTGTCTATTCTGAAACACAGAGCACAGATGCTGTGAGCAGGTAAGTGTGTGGTGCCTAGACTCTGGAAACCATGCCTGCTCCTGCATGGACCTGGGAACTTTCCGTGGATTGTCCGGTAACCTAAGGTCAGATCCACTTGTGTTACATACACATTGTGGGGTCTCCTCTGGGCTGGAATACCCAGACACTGCTGTTTTGTGGTGCACGTTTCAGTCTGATACACTGACCACAGCATGCCAGCGTGTGGGTGGGCTCTGGAGACCAGGCCTGTGCCTGTGTGGACCCGGGAACTTTCGGTTGATTAATCAGGTGATCTGGGGTCAGGTCTACTTGTAACTGATAAAGTGAAGTCTCCACTTGCCTGTAGCCCAGTGATCAGCCTGTGACACTGAGCACTGTGTGCTACACCTTGGTGTGTGGCTAGACACTGGAGACTATGCACATGCCTGCATAAACCCAGGTATTTTTTTCTATGGATTAACTGAGTGACTTGAGCCTGGGCTTACCTGTGTTCCAAACTGCATCATCCCCTCTTACCTGGGAAACACCAGCACTAGTGTTTTGGAGCTCTCAGTTTGGTCCTTCCATTGCTGTGCAGTCACTGCTGTCTCGCTGATCAGACACAGTGTGTGATGGATGCCACCATCTTGGATCTCCCCCTGTAATAAAATTATAAAATAAAACTTTTAAAGCAATGCCTTCATTTTCTTGGGGCTGGAAAAATGAGTCAACAGTTAAGAATGTTTACTAGCTTTCCAGAGAACCTCAGTTAGGTTCCCAACACCTACGTTGGGGCCTTATAACTGCCTGCAATTCCATCTCTAAGAGGTGTCTACATGGGCAACCTGCATGCATGTGCACATACACAGAGAAAGATGCACACATACATGCAAATAGAAAACAACAAAATAAATACATTTTTAAAAGACTTGCCGTTTTTTACCTATAAAGAATAAATTCCAGGACCCCAAATACCCAAATCTACAAATGCTAACTAAATCCCTTAAATAAGATGACCTGGATGTTGTTTGTATCTTACATATATGTTTGCCTATACATCAATCTCTAGATCATTTATAAGAATTCATTTTCACACAATGTAAGTGCCATGTAAATAGTTGACCTACAGTATTTTAGAGGCTAAAGACAAGAAAATAAGTCTATGTGTGCTTAAGGCAGATGTAATGAAAATATATTTGATCTGTGGTTGATGGTCAATCAAGTCTGTGGAATAAGAAGCTAGAGATAGTGAGGCCTGAGGACATTATAAATCTATTATAGTTAAAATACTGCAATAAGGTGAAAGGATGTGTAAACAAAACAGAAAGGTCCAACACACTCCCATTGAAAAACAGCACAATATAAATCACAGTAGCAAGAAAGAATAATAGAGATTGTGCACAAAATAGCAAACACCTGATTTCATATATAAATATTGAAATTGGTCCAAAAGTTTGAATGTGTTTGTTATTTTTTTGGGAAAAAAGTTTGTCTTGATTGCACTTTTAATGAACACACATGAACTCCGCATATTGTTTACTTGTTTACTGTGACAACACACTTGACAAAAGCAGCGTAAGTGAGGGAGGGTTTATTTCCTTTACAGCTTGAGGATACAGCCACCCACCATGACAAGGAAGGGGAGGCAGGAAGTGCCATGTTGCCTTAGCAGTTGGGAGGCAGAGGGAGCAGAAGCTGCTGCTCAGCTGCTTCCTCTTCTCCTTTTCCCTCAGGAAAGGACCCTGACATGAGACACAAAACCTGATCTCCCTTCTTCAACAGAATTCCTCCAGAAACACCCTCATAAACATCACTAAGAGAAGTTTCCGTATTCTCTCACGTTGACGACAAAGATCATTGTACTGGCTGGCTTTATGTAAACTGAGCACTAACTAGAGTCAGCAGAGAGGAGGGAAACTCTATTGAGAAAAATGCCTCAGCAAGATCCAGCTGTAAGGCGTTTTCCCAAATAGTAATTAACGTGGAAGGGCCCATCTCACTGTGGGTGTGCCATCCTGAGCAGGTGGTCCCGGCTTCTATAAGAAAGTGGCCGAGCAAGCCAGTGAGACGCACCCATCCATGGCCTCTGCATCAGCTCTGGTCCACAGGTTTCTGCCTTGAGTGAATTCTTGCCCTCGTTGCTTTTGATGACGAACTGTTTGGAAGGGAATTAAGTTGTGAGGGCTTTGGAGCTGTGGTCCAGTGACATCCATTCTCTCTTGCTCCCTCCTTTTGCTCTTGCTCTTGCTTTTATCCTCATGATTTCACTCTGGGAGCTCCTTGTCCTTTCCCGGCTTGTCTTGCAGCACCCTGAGAAACAAATGCCAATTTGTTCAATCCCTCTGCTCTATGGCATTTTATTATAGCAGTCAGAATTGATTAAGATATCCCAATTCAGAAATGGCTTTAGGGACCCAACGTTTTAAACTGTTTCTGCTTTGATGTCATGTGTCAGGCTGTCTGAGGCTTGGTTGTCTACAAGAAACTTCACTCTAGAACCTACCATCCCCAGAGTTTCAAAAGGCACTATCTCTCTTTAATCAGGAAGAATGAAAACAATTTACCGGAACTTCTTATAAGTGTCTCATTAATTAAAACTGTGGCCCCAAAAGCATAGTCTAAATCAACGATCAGCAAGGAGGCTACAAGGCAGGGCCCTAGGCTGGAGGTGAGAGTCACTGTTGTGAAAGGAGTACACACAGGGGGTGGGGGAAGAGGTGGTGTCTCTCTAGAATAGAGAGAAACTTTGAAATATGGTAGGTGTAGGGAAATAGGGAAAGAAAGAATGGAAGAGGATGAAGGAAAAATAGATAAGGGAGGAAAGAGGAGAAAGGGAAGGAGAGAAGGAAGGAAGGGAAGAAGGTAGTGAGGGAAAGAGCAAGGAAAGGAGGAGGGGAGAGAAGGAGGGAGGAGTGTGGGGGAGGGGAGAGAGGGAGGAG
>OU015749.1:1236153-1246784 GCA_907169655.1 Acomys percivali | reverse complement strand
GGGAGGACTTTGGGGGAGGAGAGAGGGAGGAGTGTGGGGGAGGGGAGAGAAGGAGTGTGGTGCAATACATGCTACATACAATACACAACACGTACAATGTCAGTTTCAATTCTCAGGAGGAGAAGGCAGACAGCTATAGGAAGAAGACAGAAAACATGCCTTTAATGTTTATTACAACTTCTACATCACAGAAATGGACTCCACAGTTGCACATGCTATATGCATGTCCTTTCAGACTCACCACATCAAGATGAACTTTACACAATTACTTCACGCAACCGGAACACTGCAGAGTGCCTCCTAGAGCCTCGCAGTCTGCTGCTTTGGAGTCCCTGTCTGCCTGCACTGCGTTTTATATTCTCTTTGAAATTCGAGTTTCTTTTCCAATGACTTATATTTTATTTATAACATTTGAGATTCTTTTTGTGTATATTAAACCTCTATCTTGCTTTCTGTAAAATATGCACGATCTTCTCAGCTGTTGCACACATTTTATGGTTGTTTTGCCTTTTTCTAAGTAAATCTGCTCTCATTTATCATACTGTGACAGGCAAATATTTTATAATTTCCATCACTCCTTTCTCAGAAAATATACTTACATTATATTTCTATTTCAGTATCTGTTGTAGCAGTAAAGCCACTCGAATAGTTTTCTGTAGGTTGCATGTGAAATGTACCCCACAGGCCCATGTACTTGCTTCCCAGTTGGTGGTGCCTTTTGGGAACCTTTAGGAGGAGGTGGGGCCTAGGAAGAGGTGATTCACTGGGCCAGAGGCTAGAATCTTTACAACTACCACACTCCCCACTTCCTCTCAGCTTCCTGAGTGTAAGTATGAAATGACCCACCAGCCCGCCACCATTCTTCCATGCCGTTTCTCATTCATTGCCTCAACTTCTGCACAATACCAGAATGTTCCTTTGGTCTTTGGGCAGCCTGAGTGAACACTTTCTCCGTCAAGTTGTGTGTGTGTTCTCGCGGACTGGGGGCCTTTCGGAATTTCTGCTTACCAATTTAAGGAAGTACATGAGGTTTGAGAGGGTTTGTTCAGAGGAAGATGGTTGGTGCACAATGATGTGAGAAAGATCACAACGTACACTTGGATGCTATGTGCCAAAATAACTTCCAGGATTCCTAGGAGACAGTTATAATAGGAATCTCAGGCTGGAAAGAGTCCACATCAGAACTGCCACAGATGGCTCAAGCTTGTAGGACACTGTATGGATATAATCTGAGACTTGTCTTAAATGTAGATTAAACATCTTCAATGCATTAAAGAGTGGCATTCTGAAAAAAATTTTGACTATTTAATGACCTGTGTATGTGTGTGTATGTGTGTGTTTGTGTGTGTGTTTGTGTGTGTGTGTTATGCATTCAAGTCTGTGTTTGTGCATGGAAGTCTCAGGTCCGCATCAGGCATTTCTACTCAGGAATTGCTTATCTTGTTTTATGAGGCAGTGACTCTCACTGGGATCTAGGGTTTCCTGATTATGCTAACTTGGATGGCCAGCCAGTCCGGAGACCTTTCTGACTATTAGTCCCCAATGCAGGCCATAAAAGCTCATAGTAATATTCTCTAATGATGACAACTATAACTCCTATCCTCTTCCTCTCTGTCCTCCTCCTCCTTTTTCTCCTCCTTCTTATACTGAGGATCAAACACAGGTTTTTCTGTCTGCACAGCAAAAACATTACATGTCAGCTATCTTACGATTCTCCAACTAAACATTCTAATTCAGCAATCAGTAGGAATTTAATACAATGAACATGGTATTTGGAGACTATTTAACTGGAAAGAAGTCAGTTTCAGTTAAAAAGACAAAATATTATTGATTTGAAAGTGTAAAATTTCCCTCTATTCTGTCATGTGGAAACTTCTCACATCTATGTGCAATTTGAACCAATCTTTGATAGCGGTTTTGAAGAATTGCTCCTGTTGTTGTTCACAAGGATCAGTTGACTTTCATAAATAGCCTTTAAGTATGTTTTGAGATCCCATTATTTCTCAATATACATAAAACAATGGTTGTACATTCTCTTTACATTTTTAATATTTAAATATATTTCTTAATTTTTACATATACATTTATATTATTACACATATATACAATAAACTACGTATAGCAAGAAGAACCATGACACAATCAGGAATTATATAAATGCTATAATCTTAATGTTTTGGCTATTTGTATTTGGTATCCTTGAAGAAAACATCTTTCCTCTCTTGGTACATCTAAAATTCTGAATGTAAATAAAATATCTATCATATCTCATCATTATCAACTTAAAACATCTATCTAGACCTAAAAACATCTTACTCCCTAAACAACTAAGCTTAATTGTAGAACCAAACTATCTGGTCTTTAACCAAATCAGAGACTTGAGAAGAAATAATATTGATTACCTGAGTATGCTCGGAGTGCAGGTTTGTAGCTTTCCAAATGAGAAGATGACAGAGACAGTTTGCTACCTGAATAGTCACCCAAAACTCTCTATAACTTTGGAGCATCATCGTTAGCCTTCTGGCCCAATATATCTGAGAGATATATTTGTGAGGCAGGAACTATTGAGGGCTTGCTTACGCTGTCTTGGCAGAGTTTGGCCATTGACTCTGTCTGCATCCAAGCTTACCTTTTTTAGGCAGAATTCTATCTGTCGTGGAAATGAGGACATTTTGCCCAGTGGTTGTTTTGCCATATGTGAAGCCATTTCCATAAAGGGGTTCTTTGATGCTCATCATCCTCTTTAAGTCCTGGGTGTTGCCAGGAGTTAACTTGTCTCATTGTTAGTGAATCTTTAAAATTATAAAAACATTTTTAAAAGCCAAATTCTGCATGTCTTTGAGGTTTTAGGAAACCTTACCAAACTATTTTACCTTATCTTTCTATAGAATCATGTCTATCTGTTGTATCTAAGATGTATATTCTTGTGATAAAATAGACTAATAATTGATATGACAATGATTTGATCAATTAACAATTAACTTGTATTTCTTATTTATTCTAAACTGCCTGCAATAGCACTTTCCAAGTATTGGAAGTAAATCTTGTATTATAATTGAGTCATATGGGTGCAATACCTTATATTAGTGTAGAAACATATATAATGTGTATAAATAATAATCTTACATTTGAATTCTATAGCACTGCATGGAAAATTTAACTTACTTTGCATTCATATAGCTCTGAGACTGGCTGAGACATGAATGTCCAAGCATCTACAATGCTTCTTGTTGGCTGTAGAACCCCTACGAATTATTATTAGGTGCTATCCTTTGGCATCAACAAAGATTGGCAGGTGTCTTTTTTCTGCTCACACAAAGAGCAGAGAACCAGCCTTAATTGTTCTGTTCATCACACACACCTCATACGTTTATAATTTTAGCACTGTATAATGCTTGTGAGAAATTATATGTCTTAAGAAGAAAAGAACCAGACACTGACATTGGATAAGACCTGACAGGATTCATTCCTCTCAGCATGCTGGACACTGACATCCTGCATCCTTCATGTCCCAGCACCAAGTGCTTCAATTGCTGTTCCTCATCAGAACAAGACAGCTCCCAGGGCACCTTCAAAGAAAGCTTCCAATCCTAATTGGTCCAGCATTTCAGAATGTCCCACACAGGACTCTATTTAAGCCTGGAATTTCTCAACATTTAGAAACTGGACCAAAAATGCTATTCCTAGCTTGTTTAACCATTTCTCCAGTTTTATTTGGGCCCCTGCAAAAAGTATTATTCATCCCAAGTCAGCCAGAAGAAACCTTAAGAGAACAATGCCCCATTTCCTGTAAGGGGAGTCAGGTAGGTTTTTTGGTTGCTTTCTTGGGCTATAGAGGGTAATTTTTAATGGGAGTTAGTTACAAGTTATTATTGGTCTTATTTAGAGAGAAAACAAGATTGGACTCAGGGATGTCTCTCTTTTCCTTTATCTTACATTCTTAGGTTTGGAGATAGGGGTAGAAAAGAAAGAATTGGGGATATAGAAATATATAGGGAAGATAGAACAAAAAATAGGTTAGTGAATCTACTCCTCAACTTAATGCCTCAATTGTAACTCACAAGGTTATTTTTAATTCACTGGTGTAGAATTTTGTACGTTTTGATGTTTTTATTATTAGAGAATTTCATTTATGTTTACAATGTGTTTTTATTAAATACAAATCCCCATCCCCTCACCTCCAGTTCGTCTCCTATCCTCCCCTAATATCGCTTCTACTTTCTAAGTCCATGTACTCTTTTCGTTTAAAATAGAAATCACTAAATCTACTTAGTGCTGCCTATATGTGCTCAGGTATAGGAACATCTACTGAGGCATGGGGAGCCTCTCAGGAGCCATATCCACACAGAAAACTTACTACCTTTTCCTAAGCAGTAATCAGTTGTCAAAGGTATGACTACAGGGGTTCTCCATCCCCCCAAACTGCTAGATTTTGGCTTAATTGTGTGCAGGTCTTGAGTGTGCAGTGACAGTCTATCTGACTTTGTGTGTAGAAGACCCTATCACCCAGAAGACACCGTTTTCTTGCAGTAGTCCAATAATTCAAGATCTTATGGATGTTCTAAGTCCTCTGTGACTCTATTTGAGCCTTTGAGGAAGGAAATGTGAATTAGATGCTCCATTTAAAGCTGAGCACTCAAAAGTCTCTTATTCTCTGTGTGCTGAATGCTTGTGGTTGTGCGTTAGTCACTATTTACTGAAGAAAGAATTTTCCCTGAAGATGCTTGAGAGATGCCATAAACTATAAGAACTTAGGAGAATCTTACTATTATGTTCACTTAGCAGAATAATAGTATTAGATTATCAGGCCTATAACTGAGTTATACACCCGTTTGAGTTCCAGTTAAAGGTAGAAGACATGAGCGCCATCTTGTAGAAAGGGCTTTAAATCCAATCACACGGTTGTTGGTTACCCGCATAACATCCTGGCCACTATGACAATATATTGTGTGTACATCACAGCTAGTATTTACTGTATCTCAGAGAGCTACATCTGGATAAGGCCATTAATTATTTTATCCCCTAATATAAGTATAGCCTTATAGAACTACAAAAGCTATTCAGTACTATGTAGTAAAGACATAGTTTCCAGTTCTGGATCAGATAGATTTCACCATGACCTATTGTGAAAATATGTTGCTGTCTTCAGAAATAGCTTCTTACTATGAAATTCCAGAGTGTATCCAAGACCAATCATAATTACTTGTAATGTGTTATGGAGTAGTCTATGGTTCACCATTGCCTACCATTGGCTTCTTTGTTTGATATCCTATGGTATCTGCGAGAGGATAATTCAAGGTTATTCTATTTTGACTTCTTTACATTCATATATGTATGGATTTTAGGAAGCTTCTACAGTAGTAGGTTTCTACATGGCATTTTCAGAGGTGTTTAGAGTCAAATTATCTCTCCTCATACTTTCTCCTCTTTCCTGCCCTACAATTCCAACTCAGTTTAACTCTTCCTGTTCTGTTATTACCCTTTCCATCTTCATATCACCTGAATTCTATTTACATTTGTTTGAATCCTCCACATGGCTCCAACACACACACACACACACACACACACACACACACACACACACACACACCCCTAAGGATTTAGAGACAGCATCCAACATATGAGACAGAATATACATCTGTCTCTGTGGGTCTCAGTTTACTCAGAAAGATTGTTTACAGAGCCATACATTAGCCTGTTGGTTTCATAATTTAATTTTTTTCTTAACAGCTGTATAATATTCCATTGTGTGCAGCATTTTCACTTTATTATCCCTTCATCAGTTAATGGGCATCTAGGCTATTTTCATTTCATTTTCAAACTTAATCTATTTATTTATGGTATGTATGTTGGAAAGCCTGTGCCATAGCATATATATGGAGGTCTCAGGACAATAACTCATGAGTTAGTTTTTATACTGTATATGCCTCCAGAGACTTAGTTAGTTCCTTGGGCTTGGCAGCAACTGCCTTTACTTTCTGAGATATTTTAGGTGCCCTTTAGAAATAATTTTTCTTTTAATTTCTGGCTCCTTCATAGTCTGGAAGATTATTGTGAACCTCAAAGGGCATCCCTTATATCAGCCTTTTCACATAGAAACATAATAAGAAGTATTTAAAAAAAACTAACTCACTGAAAACAATAGCAGTCTTTTTATCTTGCTGGCCTGGTGCCTTACTGCACAGCCCACTTCCTCCTTGTTCGAACTCTTCGGTAAGATGCTTGCTGCCTTGTCTCCAACACTCCAACAGAAACTCAGGCAACTAGTTATTTGCTAATAACCTATGCTCATAGCTTTCCAAATATAGGCATGAGCTTGGACTGCATTATTTGTCATAAACATAGGAGGAAATAAATCCATGACATTTAATTTCCTGGTATACAGAGAAGTGACTACTTTCTCCTGGATTGTGACTTTTTCCTATGTACACCAAGTTATGAAGACCGTTAAATTAATGCAAAGGAAGACCAGCTCTAGTGATTAAATGCCTAGCTTCTCAATCAAGTCAAAGCCTGGGCTTGCAGAGGACAGAGCTCTTTCTATATCTCATAGTGCTTGTGTTAGTGACTTTAGTTGTTATGTCAAAATATCTAATGGGAAACAGTATAAGGGACAAATGGTTTACAGTTCTCCATGATCTCATCATCATGAGGAAGGCGACAGCAGAAGTGTCAGCAGGACTAGCAGGCTGCTGCACATATTGCATCTATAGTTGGGAATCAGACATTGGACAGCAAGTGAGATCAGGCTCCAAAATATCAAAGCCAGCTTCCATCGACTCTCTTCCTGCAAGACTCCACAGCTTTATCAAACAGAACCCCCACTGGGCACCAAGTGTTCAAATGTGAGCTTGTACAGAACATTTTATATTCAAACTACAACAAGGCCTCTGGGAATTTATGTAAGGTGGTCTGTTTGTAACAAAAGTTAATGATATATGAACATCCCAAAGACACAATTTCTTTTGAAAAAAAAAAAGGTTTGTCTTCATGCAAAATTTATTTTAATTATATATTAGAACTTCCAGTTTTGCTTTAAACTGTAATGAATTACTATAATGAATTACTGTAATGTTCTAACTCAAAAAGTCTATAAATCAAAATTCCCTTTAGTTTTAAGATTTGTGTGTGTGTGTGAGTATGTGTGTGTGTGTGTATGTGTGTGAGTGTGTGCAGCATATATGTGCGAGTGTGAGCATATGGGTGTGACTCTCTGTGAAGAGAAGAGGGCATTAGATGCCCTAGAGTTGGAGATACAGGCATTGAGAGCTACCTGACATGAGTGCTGGGATCCAAACTCAGGTCTCCTGCAAGAACAAGTGCTCTTAAATTTTGAGGTATCTCTCCAAGCCCCTTTATGCCTACCTCTTAAATATAAAAACTCAACTAATGTATTAGCCAAATTAAATTGAAGGCATCTCAATGTAGTCAACCCAAAGGAAGACAAATAAAAATGACGGAATTATAAGACAGAGAATAGAAGTTTTTGTTTAATTTTAATTCTTTATGGAGTTGACTAAAACTTTGATTCCAGAAAAGAAAATAGGACAAAGGTGAACAACTTCTCTGAACTTCCACCCAGTCCATGTCACTTATCTAAAAACCTTGGAATGTGTTCTGGAGCTCAGACAATTTAAGGAAATACATGATGAAATGGACATAAATTTTAATGAGATGGAAACTATTGGCTATATTAGGTTTGTTAAATATTTCAATCTTTTACAGTTAATGATTATCATTTGATGGTGTAGGCAAAGCTTAAACCTTCCTCAAGTTATTATCTATGGGACATACAAGAGATCTTCTTTTGAGTTAAAACTTGGGAAGGTTCACCTGTGTACTTTTTGACCTGTGACCTCTTGATGACAGAACTCATCCTGTTGGAGAAAACTAGCCAAGGGAAGGGAGACATCTCACTGTATAGAGCCTTTTGCCACACAAGTCTGATGTCCTAAATTTTAACTCCAGAATTTATTTAAAAGTGAAAAGAAAGAATTAACTCCAAAAATTGTTTATTGTCTTGCATAAGTACACCATAGTGTGTGCATCACCCATCCACCACAATTTTTTTAAGAAACAAATTAGCCAAACGATTCACCCCAGTGTGAGGACCCAAGTTCAGCCCCTACACTGACATAAAAAGTCAGGTATGTTAGTATGGTTCCATAATTTCAGTAGCAAGGAGAGACAATCTTTGGGGACCTGATGACCAGCCAGCAGAGTTGGATTGGTGAACCCTAGGTCCAGGGAGACTGTTGGACAATTGACTTCTGGCCTTTAAATACATGTGAGAATGTCCAGTCACATGAATAGACACCCCAACTGCTTCCACTGTTGTTTCTGTTCCTCCTCCTCCTCCTCCTCCTCCTCCTCCTCCTCCTTCTATCTCTCTCTCTCTCTCTCTCTCTCTCTCTCTGTCTCTCTCTCTCTCTGTCTCTCTCTCTGTGTCTCTGTCTCTGTCTCTGTCTCTGTCTCTGTCTCTCTCTCTCTCTCTCTCTCTCTCTCTCTCTCTCTCTCTCTCTCTCACACACACACACACACACACACACACACACACACACACACACACACACAGACACACACCTGGAGTGGGGAAGGGAGAATCAATCAAGTGATGCCATTAAGCTAAAGCAAAATGACAGAAAGAAAGCTCTGGCTTGATAAATGTCTCTCAAGCCATTGTATGTTACACCAATATAACAATCATCTACACTGTATATCCAGTTGTTTTGATGTTTTATTCTTTTATATTTCTAGACAAAGTGTCCAAAAGGAATGGAATGGGAGACACAAGGGTGTTACTAAATATTCTGATAGTTTTAAAAAATTAGAAGAGGAAAATATGTAGTTTTCAAGAACACTTACCAAAAGGCCTATATTCTGCCTCTAGACCCCACCTCTTACTTTTGAGAAAATCCCAATTAAGTCAGAATTCTCATGATCTAATCTTCTCTGGCAATTCTGTCAGAGACTTTCTGGACATCTTTGTTAACATACTCCTCGGTGTGAAGCCACATTAGAATATGTGAGTTACCTTGCCTGATACTGGGCACTGACAATATGCCTACTGTAGATAAATTTTAACTTACTAACAATTCTGTGTCTTATATGGGCAGAGGGACACAGAGCCACATGTTATAGTAAGTAAGCCAAGTTCTTTGTACAGCATTGCCTCTATGTGAGAATTTAATAGACTGAAAGAGAAATGGAAATACCCAGAGACCCCAGAACACACCTACTCATGGGCCCTGAAATGTGGACTCTAGTGATTCTAACAATCAGCTCCCTAATTGCTTCCTTTGAACTCCCCTTGGGCCAGGCTGATTTGGGAAGAAGCCCAGGAGAGCTAACAAAAGCAACAGGCAATCAAGACAAAATAATTTCCCCTAAGGGAAGAGAAAGAAGGAGGGCACCCTAGGAATCTGCAGCTAATGTTCTGAGTCCTGAGAGAGATGAATGACTTTCAGGGAACAGATGGTTGCAATCAAGAAAATGATCAGGTGTCTTTACATAGAGTCAGATGCCCTGTCATTCATTGCACATGAGGTGAGACACGAGCCTTAGAGAGTTGGAAGTCAATGCAGACTCACACAGATTGCATCAGCAAAATTATCCTGCAGAGACCACTGGCTTGGAACTTGCTGTTGACTATGTATTTTTCTTTCAATTAATATTATAATTTTCCCACGAAATTATGATATTTAATTACACACACACAGAAGAATGAATGTCTAGTAAATTCTTCATTAATTACTGATGTTAATAAATTATTATCTCTCCTCATGAGTGTGTGTGTGTGTGTGTGTGTGTGTGTGTGTGTGTGTGTTGATGACATAGTTCAGAATTTAGCATGTAGTCTCTGATAGCCTAAAACTCACACTGTAGCCCAGGCTAGCCTTGAATTTACATCTGTTCTCCTGATTTTACTTCCCAAGGATTAGTATTATAGGTGTGTGCTACCACATTGGGCATGTTATATATATTGTGTGCTTGTATTCACTTTGATTTTTTTTCTGAAGAATGAAGATAGAAACATTATATATATGTGATTATATATGATAAACATATATAACATAATGAGCAGTTCAATTGTATTAGTTCTTTGAGAATTTCATATGTGTTTTGATCATTTTAACCTTCTTCTTCCACAGCTCTTCCCAAATTATTCCATTTCTCAGATTTTGTGTCCTTTGTTTTCACCATCAAAACCTATTTCTGTTGCCAAAACAGTCTTGATTACAGCCTTCCCTAGGTCATGATGGATATACAAGGGGCTTCGGTCTTTGAGAAAACTGACTTTTCTTCCCAGCAGCTTGAAAATTACCAATATCTCCAGGGCCATGGGTTCAATTTAGTGTTCAACTCACATCTCCATGCTGGGATTTTGACTGGCTTGGGCTAATAAAGTTCTCGTGCATTGTGTCGCAATTGTTGTGACGTCATATGTATATTTGTCATATTGTGACCGAAGGGATTTTTTTAAAAAATTAGAATGGTGTTTTATTTTGATTTTTTTCTACGAGGAATTTGTTTCTTTTTAAAAATTAATTTATTCACTTTATATCCTGACTGCAGTGCCCCTCCTCCTCCTCCCTCTCCTCCTCCCCCTCCTCCTCCTCCCCCTCCTCCTC
>OU015749.1:1205477-1236143 GCA_907169655.1 Acomys percivali | reverse complement strand
TCCTCCTCCCTCTCCTCCTCCCCCTCCTCCTCCTCCCCCTCCTCCTCCTCATCCCCCTCCTCCTCCTCCCCCTCCTCCTCCTCCTCCCTGTCCCCTCATCTCCCACATGCCTCCTCCTATTGTCAACTCACCTTTTTTTTCTTTTTTCCTCAGAGAAGGGAGATGTTCCCCGTGGATACCAAGCTTCTCTGGCACATTAAGTTGCTGCAGAACTAGGTGCATCCTCTCCCACTGAGACCAAGGCAGCCCGGTTAGTAGAATAAGATCTAAAGGGAGGCATCAGAGTCAGAGAGGGCCCAGTCCTGTTGTTGGGAGACCCAGATGCAGATTGTCTTATGTGCTTATCTGCTACATATGTGCAGGAGACCTAGGTCCAGCCGATTCCTGCTCTTTGGCTGGTGGTTCAGCTTCTGTGAGCCCCAATGGGCCCACTTTAGTTGACTCTGTAGGTCTTCTTGTGGAGTCCTTGACCCCTCCAGCTCCCTTGATCATTCCCCCAACTCTCCCAAAGGACTCCCTTAGCTCTGTCTAATGTTTGGCTGTGGGTCTCTGCATCCATCAGAGGCTGGGTGAAGCCTCTCAGAGGAGTTATGCTAGGCTCCTGTGTATAAGCATAGCAGAGTAACATTAGAGATTGGTTCTCTCTCATTGGATGGGTCTCAAGTAGGGCCTGTCTTTGGTTGGCCAGTCCTCCAATCTTTGCTCCATCTTTGTCCCTGCACATCTTGTAGGCAGGACAAATTTTGGGTCGAAGGTTTTGTGGTGGATTGGTGTCCTTCTCCCTCACTAGAAGTCCTGCCTGGTAATAAGAGGTAATCACTCCAGGCTCAGTATCCCCCCCTCTTTCAGGAATATTAGCTAGAGTGATCCTCATAGACTCCCTGGGCCCTCCCCATACCAGATCTCTGGCAAATCCCAGAGATACCCCCCTTCTCTGATTTCAGTTTTCTCACCTGACACTCTCTCCCTTGCTGTTCCTACTCCAAATCCTCCATCCTGCTCCCCTCCCCAGATCCTCTCACACCCAGTTCCCTTCATCCATCCACCCCCAATGTATATGTTATTTTCCTTTCTGAGTGAGATTCAAGCCTCCTTTGGGCCCTCCTTGTAACTTAGCTTCTTGTGGTCTGTGGACTGCAGAATGGCCATCCTGTACTTTATAGCTAATATCCTCTTATAAGTAAGAACATGCCAAGTATGTCTTACTGGGTCTGAGTTACCTCGCTCAGGATGATTTTTTTTTTAGTTCCATCTATTTCCTGAAAATTTCAATATGTCCTTGTAGTCAGGTGAGGTGGTGAAGACATATAATCCCAGCACTCAGGGATACAGACAGAGGCTGATGGATCGCTATGAGTTCGAAGCCAGCCTGATCTACAATGTCAGTCCTGGACAGCCAAGGTTACACAGAGAAACCGTGTCTTGAAACAAAACAAAACAAAAATATGTCCTTGTTTTTAACAGCTGAGTAGTAGTCCATTATGTAAAAAGAAAATATGTATTTTCTTTATTGATTATTTGGTTGAGGGACAGCTAGGTTGCTTCTAGTTTCTGGCTATTACAAATAAAGCTGCTATGAACATAGTTGAGCAATTGTTCTTGTGGTATGATGGTGCATCTTTTAGGTATATGTCCAGGAGTAGTATAGCTGGGTCTTGAGTTAGAACTATTCCCAATTTTCAGAGAAACTGTCAGATTTATTTTTAGAGTATTTTTACAAGTTTACACATCTACTAGCAATGGAAGAGTGTATTCCTTTATCCACAACACACCAGCAATTGTTGTCCCATGGGGGGGTTGTTGTTGTTGTGTTGTTATTTTTAACATAGCCATCCTGATGGGTGGGTCTAAAATGGAATCTCAGAGTCATTTTGATTTTAACTTGCCTGATGACTAAGGACTTGAACATTTCTTTGTTTCTCCACCATTCAAGATTCTTCTGTTGAGAATTCTGTTTAGCTCTTTATCCCATTTTTAAATTGGGTTATTTGGTTTGTTAGTGTATGACTTCTTTTTATATTTTGGATCTTAGCACTTTGTTGGATGTAGGATTGGTGAAGATCTTTTCCCATTCTGTGGGCTGCTGTTTTATCCTATTGACAGTGTTCTTTGCCTTACAGAAGCTTTTCAGTTTCACGAGGTTCAATTTATTAATTGTTGATCGTAGAGCCTGAGCTGTTGGTGTTCTGTTCAGGAAATTTTCTCCCGTGCCAATGAGTTCAAGGCTGAGTCTATTATATTTAGTGTTTCTGGTTTTATGTTGAGGTCTTTGATCTACTTGAACTTGAGTATTATATAGGGTGATAAGTACAGATCTCTTTCCATTCTCTACATGCAGACATCCAGTTAGACCAGCACCATTTGTTGAAGACGATTTCTTTTTTCCATTGTATGGTTTTGGCTTCTTTATAAAAAATCAAGGGTCTGTAGGTATATGGCTTTATTTCTGGGTCTTCAATTCAATTCCATTGATCAACCTCTCTAGTTTTATGCCAGTACCATGCAGTTTTTGTTTACTGTTGCTTCAGTAATACAGCTTGAAATCTGGGATGGAGAGACTTCCAGAAGTTCTTATATTGTACGGAATTGTTTCAGCTATCCTGGATCTTTTATTTTCCATATGAAGTTGATACTTGTATTTTCAAGGTCTGTAAAGAATTGTGTTGGTGCATTATATTGGTATATTTGCATATAGATATGCAGGTCTATGTAGAATTTTATTAAAAGAAAATTGTTATCCCTTAAAGTACAGATAGTCTTGTGTTGAGCTCTGTGTTTGATTTCTGCCTAGGTTTTGATTTTAATATCTCTCTAGTTTTTGAGGAGAAAAAATAATGTTTATTCATGGCCTTGTAGAATACATTGTAGCCTACACTATTCTTTAGTTTTTCATTCAAAGGTGTCTATAATTTAATTTTTCTTTCTGGAAATACATAAAATAAGAGGATAGCCACCTGTCATCACTAAGGAAAATGCACATGAATATTTTTTGAAGTTTTTTATCTTTTTAATTAAACATTTTTATTTTTTACATATACATTTATATTATTACACATATATACAATAAACTGTCTATAGCAAGAAGAAATAGAAAACCAGAAATCAGGTATTATATAAATGTTACATTCACAGTGTTTTGCCTATTTGTATTTGGCAGCCTTGAAGAAAATATCTTTGTGCACCTAAAATTCTGAATGTAAATCAATATCTATCATATCTCATCATTATCAACTTAAAACATCTATCTAGACCTAAAAACTTCTTAAACCTTAAACAACTAAGCTTAATTGTAAAACTAAACTACCTTGTCTTCAACCACATCAGAGAATTGAGAAGGAATAAAATTAGTTACCTGAATATGACAGGAGTGCTGGTTAGCACCTTCTTCAGCATTCTGGACTGATATATCTGACAGACATATTTGTGAAGCAGGAACTATTGAGGACTTCCTTACCCTGCCTTGGCAGTTTGGCCATAGGCTCTGTCTGCATCCAAGCTTGCACTTTTTAAGGCAGAAATCTGTTTGTGGTAGAAACAAGGACATTTTCCCCAGTGTCTTGTTTGCCACATTTGAAGCCATCTCCATAAGGGCGTTCTTTAATGCTTGTCATCCTCTTTGAGATAGGCTGGGTAACTATAACTACCCTTATCCTTGCTATATAACTGGGGTAACTTGGAACTCCTACACTCTATACTTTCACCTGTGGAGTACCAGGAATACAGACAGGTGCCACCACTACCAGTTTCTTACTCACTTATATTTTATAGGTAATTGTAAACTAAATAATGTCAGATTTGTTCTTTGGGATCTTGTTGGCTCTTTTCTGGTTTGTTGTTGTTACATTGTTTTTTGTTTTGTTTTGTTTTCTTATAACATTTTGAAACTATTTGCTTATATCTTAGAATGTCTCTTAATAATGTACTAAATAGGCATATTTTGGGGAAACTTGTCACCAACATTATGGAGTATTCTATGAAGAATGGTTCTCTATAATTTGAAAGTAATGTTTAAATGTTTATATTAAATTTAATTTATTATAAAATTCATATACAACATATTCTACTTATGAATATTTTCTTCTCCTGTTTTCTAATATTAAAAATAGAGATACTATGAATATTCCTGTGTATATATAAGTAGGTGTAGACAGGTATTAGATTGCTTATATGCCAAAAAGAATATATGCTGCTTTAATATTATGATATACTATAACCATTAGTTCAGGCTGCTAAATGTTTTACAAAATAATAAATGTTCAAATATGTGATTTCAAAATGTTACAAAGAATTGTGTTGGTATTTTGAGGGGAATTGCATTTAACCTGTAGATTACCTTGATAAGATTGCCATTTTTATTATGTTAATACTACCTATCCATGAGCATTGGCAATGTTCCATCTTCTGTTATCTTCTTTAATTTCTTTCTTCAGAGATTTTAAGATCTTGTCATATGAGTCTTTTACTTGCTTGATTAGAGTTACAACAAGATATTTTATATTATATGTGGCTATTGTGAAGGGTGTAGTTTCCCCATTTATTGTTTGTATATAGAAAGGTTACTGATTTTGTTAGTTAATTTTGTATGCAGTCACATTGCTGAAGGTGGTTTTTGCCTATAGTTCTTTGGCAAATTTTCCATTTTACTTAGATTTTCCAATTTTTTGGAGTACAGGTTTTTGAAATAAGAACTAATGATTTCTTCCGTCTCTGTTGTAATGTCTCCCCTTTCATTTCTGATTTTTAAATTTTGGATATTTTCTGTCTGCATTTTAGTTAGTTTGGGGATGGGTTCACCTATCTTGTTGATTTTCTTGAAGAACCTAGCTCTTGGTTTTGTTGATTCTTTGTATTTTTCTCTTTGTTTCTAATGTATTGATTTCAGCCCTGAGCTTGATTATTTCCTACAGTCTACTCCTCTTAAGTGTGTTTGCTTCTTTTTGTTCTAGAGCTTTTAGGTGTACTTTGAAATTGCCAATATGAGAACTTTCCAATTTCTTTATGAAGAAGACATTTAGTGCTATGAACTTTCCTCTTAGCACTGCTTTCACTGTGTCCCATAAGTTGGGTATGTTGTTCCTTTATTTTCGTTGAATTTTAGGAAAACTTTAATTTCTTTCTTCATTTTTTTCCCTGACCCAGTGGTCATTGAGTAGAGAGTTCTTCAGTTTCCATTAAGTTTTCTGTTGTTGTTGAAGTCAGGTTTAATCCATGATGATCTGATAAGATACAAGATGACATTTCATTTTTTTTAATCTATTGAGACATTCTTTGTGACCAACTGTGTGATCAGTTTTGGAGAATGTGCAGTGAGGTGCTGAGAAGAAAGTATATCTTTTTTTGTGTGTGGGCGAAATGTTCTATAGACATCTCTTAGGACCATTTGGTTCGTGGCAGATGTTAGTTTCATTATTTTTCTGTTTAGTTTCTGCCTCAATAGTATCTCCAGTTATGAGAGTGTTGAGGTCCCACACTCTTAATGTGTGGGGTTTGATGTGTGATTTAAGCTTTAATAATGTCTGTTTTAAAAATGTGGGTGCTGGGTCCTGTTTATACATCCATTCTGTGGGCCTGTGTCCTTTTATTGAGGAATTGAGTCCATTGATATTGAGAGATATTAATGACCAATGCTTGTTAGTTCCTGTTATTTTGATGTTGGTGGTAGTGTGCATGCATGTGTTTCTCTTCTTTTAGTTTGCTGTAGTGGGGCTATTTATGTCCTGTGCTTTCGTCAGTGTAGTTAACCCCTATAGGTGGGGTTTTCCTTCTAATATCTTCTGTAGGATTGGGTTTGTGCTTCAATATTGTTTATATTTGGTTTTGTTTTAGAATGTTTTGTTTTTCTCCATCTATGATGATTGGAAGCTTTGCTGGATGTAGTAGTCTAGAGTGAGATCTGTGTTCTCTTAGGGTCTGTAAGACATCTACCCATGCCCTTTTGGCTCTGACAGTCTCTGTTGAGAAGTCAGGTGTATTTCTGAAAGTTCTGCCTTTATATGTTACTTGGCCCTTTTCCCTTGAAGCTTTTACTATTCTTTCTTTGTCTGCACATTTAGTGTTTTAATTCTTATATGGCAGGAGAATTTTAATTTCTGATCCAATTTGTTTGGTTTTCTGAAAGTTTCTTGTACATTTATAGGCATCTATTTCTTTAGGTTGGGGAAATTTTCTTCTATGATTTTGCCTAGAATATCTTTTGGTTCTTGGAGCCAGGAATCTTCTCTTTCTTTTGCTCCTGTTATTTTTAGGTTTTGTCTTTTCATAGTGTCCCTGATTTCTTGCATGTTTTGTGTAAGGAACTTTTTAGATTTAACATTTTTAAATTGACAGATGTATCTATTTCTTCAACTGTATCTTTACTCCTGAGATTCTCCCCTCCATCTCTTGTACTCTGTTGATGATCCTTACATCTGTAGTCCCTGTCCCTTTCCCTAAGTTTTCTAACTCCAGGTGTTGTAGTAAATATAAAAATATTTAATAATGTTTACTATAAAATTTGCCTATAATTATTATGGTAATATTATCTAACCCTCTATCAAAATCAATAATGACACAGATACCCATTGTATTTTAGAATAACCTCATTTTACCATTGTCTGGGCAGATATTAACCATCTAAACTATACTTATCACTTCCCAGCCCCCACCCCAGGCCATCTATTTTAATAGTTCCTAGCTGGCCTACTTCCCATCCATAATCCCAAAATACATGCTAATGTACTTCATTTGAGCTGCCTTCCTCCATCCATGCTGATCTGGTAATATGATCTTCTTTATTCTAACACATTGTGACCTCCTCCTCCTTGTTCTTCCTCTTGTGCCTTTTTTCCCTCCTAAGATCTTCCTGTCTTCCAAAGCCTGTGAACTCTGGTCATGCTTACCTTCTGCCCTGTCTGGGTATAGGCCTTTTAAAAAAATTAATCAATCAACTTTAAATAGGTGGAGCAAAGTTTACACAACAAGGACGGGCGTGCATGAGAATGTGCTCTTCTGGGAGGTGGGTGGGTAGAGCCCAGGGCTGGAGGCTGGATGTTCCTGGGGTCTGGCAGCCCTCCTTGGTAATGTGAGTATTGTCGTGGGTCTGAGATTGGAACTATGTGTCCCTGGGGCCCCAGTAGGCTCCTGTGAGAGAAATTGTTTCTTTATGGTCATCAACTGGCTTTTCAACTATTTCTTCTTCCTCTTCCACAATTATCTCTAAGCCTTGGGAAGCAGGTATGATATAGATATAGATTTGAGTGTGTGAGCATTCTACAGTCTCTTATTTCTTCTCCATCATTTTTTGATCACATGGTAACTCATTTTGCTGTGCCATATATTCATTGGGCAGTCATCTACTAAATGGTTGTTACTGAATGTTTACTGAGCTCTGGGGTGATGAAAGTAGTTAAACATCATGTGTTTACTCAGAGCAGTTTCGATACAAATGTGCAACCTAGCACTGGTGTAAAGAAAGACATTTTTACCTGAACTGCTGCTCTGAAATGTGGAGTACTGTATTCCATCAGAGCACAGAGGACACACCGAGGTGCCATGACCAAGCCTATGTCATAAACTGGAAGAAGCATGATGTTAAGTGAATTATGAAAATTAAGTACAAGGTAGCTTTTGTGGACACAGGTGGATTGGATGAGAATATTCACATTTCTTTTAAAAAGGTGTGCACTAACATAAATATAAGTTGGTTCTATGTCACAACACTATCTTGATCCAGTGAAGACCTTGAAGCTGCCTCATGATGACATGTGAAATTAGCTAGCAAAGAATTCCTAGAAAAAAAGTCCACTCACTTGCATTTTCATTTGCTTCTAATAATGCTGATGAGCGGATGGTACAGTTAAATAATATACAAAGTCTCAACTATTATTTATTCCATTCAGTAGCTTACCCCCACATATATTTTCAGGTACTCCGTAGGGTTTTCTTCAACTTCAGGCCCAAGCCTGTGATACTTCATTTCTGACTGTCCCCAGCAGGCTCTTTAGCTCTTTTCTACCTGAGAAATGATTCCTCTGATTGGTGGCTCCACTGCTGTCATTTCCAAAGTAAGTTAGTAAATTACTAAGGGCTGTAAACCAGGGCAGCTTTTAGTCCTACTTTGATCTATTGTTTTGATTTACAAAACAGAATCTTGCATTAGATTAGGTAAAGTGAGGTTTTCTATGTTGTTTACTCATATAAAAATTTGTTGAATGTAGTGGCTGGGAAGATGGCTCAGCCATTAAGCATATTTGCTGCTTTTGCAGACTACCAGAGCCCTGTTCCCAGCACACATATGAAGGTTCACACAACTGCATGTAGCATGTAATTCCAGCTCCAGGTGATGTTCTGGCCCACACAAGTACCTGCAGACATGGGTATGCATGGGTATGTGCACAAATACATTTTTTATAATAATAATAATAATAATAATAATAATAATAATAATAATACAGCTTAACATTTATTAGTTATAGGTATATAATAGGTACAGTTCAATTCACAGAGGTAATTAGAAACATTGTGCTGCTATAAGTCCATGCATGGGTTCTAATGCATTAGTAAGTCAGGGAGACAGGGTTGAGGAAAGAAGATAAACATTCAAGGACTATGTGTGATTGGCAGTTATTCTGATGTTTATGAAACAGGAACTTGTTGGAGTAGGAATAAAGAACTTAACTTTGGGGATATGGAAGCAAATTGTGGAGGGAAGACACTAAGAGAGTGTCCTGTATACAACAATTATACAGATAGTTCTGAAATTCAATAGCTCATATGACAATTATGTGAGAAACGTATTCCTTAATATAGATGAAAGGATGTTTTCCAAAATCTAGTAAAAATGAAAATAATAAAAAGTAGAATATCTGGATAATGTAATAAACTTAAGGAAAATAGTCACTATGAAGTCCAAATACAAATATCTCAAGTAAAAGTAAAGCACAGAAAAGAATCATTCCTATGTTAGCGAATTAATTACTGCGAGCATTACCACAATAAAAAAACTTGTCAAAAGCAATATAAGGAAGGATCTATTTTGAATCCCAGTTCAAGGGCTTCTTCGATATAGTCTATCAGGTTGGACAATGCATGGTGGCAGAAACTTGAGGCAATTATTTCATTCTAGCCACAATCAGGAAGCAGAGAGAGGGAGAGGGAGAAGGAGAGGGAGAGAGGGGGAGAGAGAGGAAGTGAAATAGGAAGGAAGAGAAGAGGAGAGGGGAGGGGAAGGGAGAGGAAGGAAGGGGAGGAAATATGACTTCAGGTGCTCAGCTCCATTTCTTCTTTTTCTTCAGTTCAGGAACTTCATCCATGCAATGTAATATCAAACATTTAGGCTGGTCTTTTCACCTTAGCAAATTGTCTCTCTCTCGGGGATATTTTTAGAGGATCAGTGGTTCTAAATCTCCTTAAATTGACAATCACTATGAAACAACACAACTAAAGAAAACTTGTTAAAGTATATTCAGTTGTATATTTAAGTGTGTGTGTACGTGTGTGTACGTGTGTGTACGTGTGTGTACAAGTGCATGTGCCTAACTCTACAATCACATGTCTGTGTGATTCAAATGATGGTGTGACCTTGGGAACACCACAACACTCTCTCACCATCATGAGCAGAAATTAACATTATTTGTGGCAGTATGAGCAAAGCAGTGAACATAGTTAATGTTCTATTTGTTAATTTTTATAAGATTTATTTATTTATGCATCAAGTGCTCTATTTGCATGTATGTCTGCATGAAAGAAGAGGGCATCAGATCCCATTATAAATGGCTGTGAGCCACTATATGGTTGCTGGGAATTGAACTCAGGACGTATGAAAGAACAGCCAGTGCTCTTAACCACTGAGCTATCACTTCAATCCACTGTCCTATGTAATTGTTAACATGCAAGAAACTTCTATTTGAAAGAAAACAAGTCAAGTTATTCGTTATGAAAATGAACGTTCACAATAGGGCCTCATACATATTCATGAATAGTAACCACTCAATTATGGTCCAATTTCCTCCCAGTAAGCTTTCATCCTGACATTTTAATTTTAACGGGTGCTACATTTTTTGTTGTTATTGTTGCTTTCCATATTCTCTTGTGTGACCAACTCTAAAGCCACAAGTCTATAATTACTCATTCAAAGACAGTAGATGACTGGTCTTTGTAATACTCAACTCTATTATCTACCTGCAAAGAAAATTAAACCTTCACCAAGAAATCCTGTGCTCACTGCTGATGTAATGGGTACCTCAGTTCAACTTCTGACCTTTGGCTTGAGAGCTAGAAATGAAGATTTTGTGTTTCAGACTGAAGGCTCCTGAAAGAGGATGGAATTCATGCAACCTAATTACATACATATCCTGATAAAAATCAGTGTCTTTTTTTTTTTTTACTGTAAGGACTGAAACACTGAAAATGCATATTTTTTATTAGGCAAGACATTAAAGCTTGATTTTTCACAGAACAAATCTGGCATTTCTGTTTCTAGCATCTAAGAAAAAAGAAGTCAAGTGAGCATTTACTTGAGCCGCAACAACTGTTGCTGCGGCTAGAGAGAAAACAGGTTTTTGGACATGGATACAGGAAGTCCTGGTAATGAAAAAAACACGTGTAATAAGATGTTCTGATGCATTGCTGCTATGGCAAAACACCTAACAAAAGCAACTTACAGATGGAGGGGTTTTTTTTCCAGTTCACAGTTCTGAGTCCATCAAGGCAAGGCAAATCATAATGGCAGGGACACAAACTTACACGGTCACATGGTGTCCTCAGCGATCGAGCAGAAGGACGTGAATCCTAGTGCTCAACTTGCTGTTCTCCATTTCTATTTAGTTCAGGGCCCCAGTTCATGGAGTGGCCCTGCCCATGTTCAGAGTGTGTCTTTCATCTCACGTAATCTAGGTACTCTCTCATAGGCATGCCCAGAGGCTTCTCTCCTGAAGTATTCTAGACTGTGAAAAAGTACATGACGTTAAGAACAGAACGCTTGGACCTTCAAACACACTTGATCTATTTAATACAGTGGCCATGTGTGAGTCTTATTTCCCCTGGGTGGCTGTTGGCCACCAACCCAAGAGTGCAAGAGGAGCAGAGGCAGGACACAGGGCTCAGAAGGGCGAGAGCATGGCAGAATAGATCACGGGAGCCACTTCAGGGAGATAGCTCAACTTTATTTGGGGTGAACAAAGACTTTTTAGTTCTTGGGGAGTGGGTGGATGGGGCTCCCAGGATAAGAGTACATAATTTGTTGGAATTAGGATTCCAATGATGCTTGATTTGCATTTTGCAACATGCTCCTATCATATGAATGAGAACACAATAATACCTGATTATCCTATCGGCACAGGGAAGGGAGAGGCATCAGAGAACCATGCCAATGGCCATATATCAGATGTAGTAGAGCCGTGAGGTAAGATTGGCAAGACATATGTGGTGAAGGTTTTCAGGGCACCTAACCCCCAGGGAAGAAATGGGGGTCAGGGTGGGGGAGGTGGACTATAATCTTTTCAAAGTAGGTATTTTATAAAAGTATACTTTTTAACTCTACTTTGGGGAAATTTATTTCTCTGGCTTTGGTGGTCTGCAGCAAGCTTGCTAACCAGAGCATGGGTTCAGGTTTCTTTTTACCTAAATGAAAGATTTGTCAGAAATATTTGGGCAATTTTAATGAACTTCCCCATATCTGAAAGGGTATTAGTCAAAATACAAGTGGTTGGCAAACAGACATCTTCTGGGCATGACATGGCAACTGAACTCATTGTAACCGTGGTCAGACAAGCAAGACCTGCACAAGGTTGGGACCATCATCAACATTTCCTCATGCTGAGAGACTATTAACTATTAATGACTGTTCTGAGAGGACATGTCGTCCTCTTCAGTTATGTACCCATTGGTCAGGTGCCCTTGCTCCATTAAATAACCTCCCACGCATGGTCTGTCAGAAAAGCCTAGCTGAATTCAAGGGGGAAGATGTGAAGGTGGAGAGGGGCTTGTTGGTGCCAGCAGGCAATGGAAGAGGGTGAGAATGGTGCATGGTGATGTGGAAATAACTGAGATTCATATATCAGTGTATGAAACTACCAACCGACAAGAAAAACCAAAAAGGACACTCAAAGGATCAGAGAGACAAAAACAACAACAACAACAACAAACAAAACAAAACAAAAACAAAAACTGAAAAAACAAACAACCACACACACACAAAAAAAGAGAAAATACCAGAAAAAAAATATACTCCCATTATTTAAAATCCCAATGAACAAAATTAGGTGAATGAGAATAAGAAATAAAAACATTACTAAGTATGAAAAATGTGCAAATCAAGAAAGTGAATCTATTTTCCATCTATTCCACAGGCCTTTTCCTTGAGTTAGTGTGTTTATGGGGGGTGACTGTTACACACCCTCCCTCCTCTGCTCTGCCCTGGTTTACAGGTCAATCACATCTACTCAGTTTGAAGTTCTTTTCTGTACTTTCAGTGAATTTTGACATTATCAGACTTTTAAATTTTCATGCATCTTAACAGTGGGAGATAGAACTCCATCTTAATTTGCATTTCCAGAACAGTAGGACATTTGAGACTATTTCCCTGTGATATTAAACATTCACCTTTCTTCCTTTAACTAGCCCCTTTTCCTACTGAGTTATTTTCCTTTCCATTATTGCCATTGAGAATACACTTATTTATATGTATTGCTTGAAAGTTTTTATTCTGCTTCCTCGGTTATTGGTTCATGCTTTAGAAATGATTTATTTAGGGAACTAGGGAAATTGTTCTGTGGGGACAGTGCTTGCTGTGCATGAATGAGGACTTGAATTCTGATCCATAGAACCAATGCAGTAATGCATACATTTGTTATTCTAACCCTCCTATGACAAGATGGGACACATGATAGAATTTTTGGAACCTCACATTCTAGCCAGTCTGGTATTTTTAATAATAATAATAATTATTATTATTATTATCATTATTATCATTATTTTTAACAACAGCAACAACAACAACAATAACAATAATAGAGACAGTTTCAATCAAGAATGCAAATTGACACCCAAGATTGCCTTCTGACCTCCTCACAAAGCCGTAGCATGCAGACACACACACACACACACACACACACACACACACACACACACACACACGTTACTCACCTAGGAAGCTAATGTTCCACCCTTCTTATTTAATTCTGTGATAAAACACTATGGCACGAAATGACTTAAGGAAGGATGGAACTTATTTTCCTTGCACCGTTGAGCCATAATCCATCACTGAAGGAAGCTAACGCAAGGGACAAAGCAGGCAGGCCCGACTGCTATTGCACACAGCATCACCACTAGCAGGGAACTCGCTTCACAGGCCGTAAGTACAGCAGAAACCATGGAGCATATTGCTTTCTGGCTTCCTCAAAGGCTGGTGCTTAACTAGCCAAGGACCACCTGTCCAGGGAATGGTGCTACCCACAGTGGGCTAGGCCCTCCTACATCAGTTAACAGTCCAAATACTCCCCCCACAAACATGTCTATTGATCAGTTCGATGTAGGCAATCTCTCTCTCAATTGACCTTTCCTTCTTTGGTTGACAGCCTATGCCAAGTAGAGAGTTGAGGCTAACTAGGACAGATCTCATCACTGAGCCAAATCATCTTAGTTATTGTTAAGTTTGATGTCTCATCTCTCGTTGTGACATGCAGGGTGTGGAAGATCCTGAAGCCACTATGTACTATTGATGTTAACAAGGAATTTTGTTAGTTTTTTGCTCTTTCATTCACCATTTAACTCAGGTGGTGCGTGGAGTGTATAAGGTACTCCCAAGGCAAGTTTGCACATTCAAGAATGTGAGGAATGAGAATTATCAGAAAGCATAAAAGCTACAGAGACACTCTAGTGCATCCTTAAATGTCTGCATGATACTTGGTGTCATTACACTTGTGGTTTCAACAGATTACTCATGATAGAATTCACCCATCTGGAGACAGATCCAAGATGGCGGCTCCCGGTCCACACCATAACTGAAGAGCAGGCCAACAGACAGGCCTGGCAGACCCCGATACCCAAAATGACTACCTTCCCCAGGTGAGACAAGAGCCTACAGTGAGAAAATCTCAAGCCCAACCCCAGGTTACCTAAAGCTGGGGCTCCCAATGCTGCGGCTTCAGTTTCAGGGCTTCCAGTACCAGGGCGGCTCAGCTCCAACCACGGCCACCCACTATCACTGAGAGTTTCCAGACAGCACAGCTTACTGGCCCCCACCTCAGACTCTCCTGTGAAGTGATTACCTTCCAGGAATGGGAAATGCAACACATACCTCAGTTGCCCAATACTACCACGACAATGTGGAGACTTTCCAGGTACCGGGTCTTGAGGCTCCAACCTCAAACATTCTCATGAAGTGGTTACCTTCTAGAACTGAGTCACGCAGCTTATAATTTGACTGTCCTCTATCACTGCCATGCCACAGAGACTTTACAGGTACCACATCTGCTGTCCCAACCTCAAACCCTTCTAGAAGTGGGTACCTTCTGGGAAGGAGACATACAGCTCCAACTTCAGGTGCCCACCATACTCATCACCAGGTAGTGAAGACAATCAGGGTACCCCAACCTCGGCCCAACTGGTGGAGGAATGGATACCTTATGATGTAATCACTGGCTCCCCAACTCGTTGAGCACAGGGTCTGCGGAAGTTGACTGAGCACAGTGCCTGGGCAGTGGGATCTCATTGACCTTGTAGCAAGGAAGCCAGTAGGAAGGTAGCCAACTCTCAGTGTCCCCTTCTCCAGAGGATGGTCCCCAGACTCCAGTGAAGGACACCAGAAACTACCACATGATGCCAGAGACAGCCAGATGGCTAAAGGCCGGCTGGCCTAAAAACAACAACAAAAGCCAAAACAATTTGGCATTTCCAGAACCCAGTTATTCCAAAGCTGTCAGCCGAGGATACTCTAACACAACTGAAACACAAGAAAATGACCTCACAACTTTCCTAGTGAAGATGATAATGAAGGAAATGAATAAAATATGTAAACAAATACAGGAAGATACCACCAAAGAGACTGAGGCCCTTAAAGAGGCCATAGCAGAAGCCGATAGAGAGGAAATGAAGAAATTGAATAAATTCAGGAAAATGTAAACTATCAGGTCAAAGAGGTCAATAAAACAATTTAAGATCTGAAGATGAAAATGCTTTCCTGAAGACAGCATGATTTCATTTTTCTCAGTGGTAGAATAAATGTCCACTGTGTATATGGGGGGGACGACTGTAAGTTAAATAGAATACTTGGGGTGTGGCTCAGTGGTAAAGCACTTCCCTGGCATACGTAAGGGCCTGGGTTTGACTCCCAATTCTGTAAAATTAATTTATGAGTAGCTATTGTTGGAGCCTGGCATGTTTAGACTTTAGTTCTATTCTGTCTTTCCTTTCTCCCTCAAACAAATTACTGCTTTTAGCTCCAAATTCAATCTCTAGGTAATTAAGAAATTACTATTAACCCCCATTCAACAACTAGACAGATAACTGTTCTTAGAAATGCTATGGTTTCTTATTATCTGGATGTATTTTCACAATCCTACTTTGCATGTGTTATTATGCTAGTACTATTTTTAAGTGTAAAGTTTTATTAATAAAAAAGCTGGAGAGGTGGCTCAGTGGTTAACAGAACTTGCTGCTTTTGCAAGGACCTGGATTCATTTCCCATCATTCAAAATTAGAGACTCACAACCCTCTGTAATCCAGTGTCAGGTCATGTGACCCAGCACCACCATGGGCTGGCCACTGCACTCACATTCAAGTACCCACAAACCGACACACAAAATTAAAAATTAACCTTTACAAATCATGCACATGTGAAACAAATATGAAATAGTACCATTGTACCATACTTTTGGCGGAGGGGTTTAGAAACAGGGTTTCTCTGTGTAGCCTTGGCTGTCCTGGGCTTGCTTTGTAGAACAGGCTGGCCTCGAACTCACAGCAATCCTCCTGCCTCTGCCTCCCAAGTGCTGGGATTAAAGATATGCACCTCCATGCCCGGCTGTACCATATCTTTAAGATATAAATTTTTGTACCATACTTTTAAGATATAAATTTTATGTTTTAATTCTAAAACCATAAACCCTGTGCCATCAGCTAACCGTTAGAGAATAAGAACAAATTATGTGTCTTTTAAAAAAGAAATCATGTTTGTTTAAACTACACAGTTTTTTAAACTTTTATTTTTGTAACTGTAGCAATATAAATAAAAAGAATAATTATGTATGCAGGACAGACTTCAAAATTACTCATGTGCGGTTCATGTGTGTCAGTTAATCACTTGCTTATATTTATGCATTTTGATTAAATATTGAATTTGTACATAGACCCGGAAGCCATCACAACAACTGTTTTAAATCATATCAGTCAAGTGACTAAATGAAACAGGCTGCCTCTCTGGAAGAAAAAATCAAATTAATTTTTGGTGGTTTTAGCATATTTCAAGGGATTACATTATCTCAAACATCTTTTTAAAGGAGAAGCTTCTCTGTCTTTTTAAATTCCTTAAATGTTACTCTTTGAAATTCAAGGTCAACAAAGCAGTGTTCTCAGGACTTCTCAGAGTTCAAAATCACATCTTTTGAGGTGTTTTTAAACAATGCATTCTGTAATTTGAATGTGAGGTTTCTGTTTAAAGGCTAGAATGCACGGAGTCTGGCAGTACTTATAAAGACATCCTACAGGAATGTGCTATGGAAACACAATGTAAAACTCAGGCCTCCCAGTCAGGCCCCAGCCCCTCGCAGAGTCACCTGTGGACACAAGCTCGTATAAAGACTTATTTTGCGCTAACAATGCATTACATCTTGAGAGTGCATTAGAAACATTGACGTAATATACATGATCTATGTAAACTTTCTAACAAGCAGCGGTCTCTTTTTATTATCCTTTCTCGTTTTTCTAAATGTTGTACTATACCCCCTCGTGTGCTGGCATATTTGCATACCCTCACACGCGTACGCACTTTTCTTTCTGAGATTGCATGTCTTGGTTAATCTTATTATCCTGAAGGTTAATTATTTTCATTTTTCTTTAGAGCTAAATAATATTCCATTTTTTATGTACATATCAGTTTTTCGTTTCTCACTGGCCCTTTGATGAACAACTAGGAGGGTTCTATTTCCATGCCGTCATGAATTGGGCTGCAATAAACACAGGGATGGAGTCCCCCGGGTGCAGGCCCAGGAGTGGAATAGCTGAAGAGCTCCCCGAGCCAGTGCTCATAATGGCTTTATTAATTTGTACTCTCACCAGCGGTGGAGTTCCTCACTAACACTTGCTGTCAGGGTGGGTAAGGTGCTCTTTCAGAGTAGTTTTAATTTCTATTTTTTGTTTTTACTCGGGAATATAACACCTTTAAAAAGTAACTGATTGTTTGTATTTCATTTTTTGAAAACTGTCTATTCAATTCATTCACCTGTATGTTGATTGGCAGCTTTATTGCCAGACTTTAATTTCTGACATTTTAAAAAATTCCTCCTATTAGTTCCTTGTCTAATGTATGAGTGGTAAATACTGTCTGCCATCCTGTTTCCTGTCTGTGAACTCTACAGATAGTTTCCTTTGATGTGCAGAACATTTTTAAATCTTAGGAAATTCCATCTGTTGACACTTTGGGTTAGTTCCTATGGTATTGATGCCCTAACCCAAAATCTTGAAAATATTTATTATGTTTTTTACTAGATGTTTTGCTTTTAAATGAAGATATTTGATCCATTTCAAATTGATTTTTGTACAGTATGAAAGATACAAATCTAATTTCATTCTTCCACAGGGAGTTTCCAGTTTTTAGAGAATCTTATATTAAAGGCTGTCTTTTTTTCCACTGTATATATTTCCTCCTCTGTCAAGCATTGCTTCTTTGGTTAATTTCCAGGTCTTCTGTTCTGTTTCCTTAGCCTTACTGTTCATTTTTCTGCCAGCACCAAGCTGTCCTTATCATCACAGCTCTGTAGTATAAATTGAGGTTGGATATTGTACCTCCATCTGTGTTCTTACTTAGGTTTTCTTTGGCTGTTTACAGTCATTTGTGGTTCTGTATGAATTCTTGCATTGTTTTTCCCCCTACATATGTGAAATATGTCATCAAAATTGTTATGAGAACTGTATTAAATTCGTAGGCTAGCTACACTGTGGCCCCTGCTTAAAAGGCAGGGACTCCAGATTTGGACTGTGAACCTTAGTGGTGCACATGCGCACAGAGGCCAGACCTGGATGTCAGGTCAAATGCCCTTATCTGTTGTTCTCATCATTGTTTCTTGAAGACATGGTCTCTCACTGAACGGGAAGCTCGCATTTGAGGTAGGCTGGCTGCCAGCGATCTCTTGGGGGGTGCCTGCCTCTGCCCTGCAATGATGGGGTTACAGACATAGGTAGCCATAATCATCCTTTCTGTGTGTGTGCACTGGGGATTTGAACTCTGGTTTTCATGCTTGCAAAGCAAATACTCTTAGTCCTTAGGCAATCCCCCCTTCACCCCTTTTCTCTTGTTTTTAAGGAGAAGTGGAGCAGAAAAGTCTAAAAATGTCTACTGACTGGAGAAATGCAGTGAACACGTCGGGGCTAATCAAGGCTGCCAAAATTGTGTGCTTTAGGAGGCTTCTCTAGCCTACGGGGGCGGGGGGAGGCAGGGTTGGGTTCTGTGCCCTCCGGATTACATTCCAGTGAGTTCTTATTGCTGGGAATAGCTGGTGGCAGCGATCACAGCCTCCATTAAAGGGCATTTGCAAACATCTGGGGGGCATCTCAGGCTGTGCTTATGACTAAGGGGTGATAGTGACATTTGGTGGAAGCTGCTCAGACGGAGGTCTCCCTGGGGGAAATATGACAGCTCCATGCAGTCAAATGCCACCCCACCCCTGTGTCTTACTTAATTGGGGAATGTCAAGAAGGTGAAACACCTTTAAATTATCAGAATTTAGGAATAACTCTTCTTTACATGTGCAGAATTAGTCTCTGTACACGGAGAGGCACACTGTAAAGTCGCCAAAGATGTGAGCACTGTTTGCTTTGGGAAAACAATACAATCCATTCACTCGAAAGATTTATTGAGATGTGTTCACTGCATAAAAACCTTTAATCGATTTTTGTGAATCAAGGCCTCACAATTTCCCTGGCTGGCCTCAAACTCACTGTGTAGCAAAGGCTGCCCATGTGCTTCTTGATTTTCCTGTATCCATCTCTTGCATGCTAGGAGGACAGGCATGTACCGTTTCCCCAGTTTTATTTGCTGCTGTGGGTGCCTGGAATGCACTCTGCTAACCAAGCTACATCTCCGGTCTATCGCTCTGTGGCTCGGGTGTGGCCCAAGATGGGCTCTCACTGGGGTGATGCTCCTGATTCTGCACACACAGTGCTGAGATGTACAGGCACCGAGTCACCGTGACCAATTTCTTCTGTAACTTGGATTCCTGTAGTTAATTGCAAAACGAAACAAGACAAAGCAGGTTTAATGCTGACATTTTTGCACATGTGTGTAAGGTGCTTTGATCATCCTTATCCTCCTGCAGACCCATCTTGACCCCCCTTCTCCTCCTTTTGGTGTCTTTAGAACAATCTTTGAGTAGTTGCTGATGCTATGCCTTTATAGTTGTTACTGATAGCTGTATGTCCCATGTAGTTTGGACCTACTACTGATATTCCTAAAATTACATATTCGGGTCAGTATATATGTACTATATGTTTGTATTTTATTTGGGCTAAGGGAGCATTATGTGTGAGTACAGCTAAATTGGCTCACCAGATTCACAGACTTCATTGCATACTTACAGCACGATTCCTACTATTCTATGGTTTTAATTTAGACCAACTGGCATATCTGTGTATCTGCATACTCAAGGTGGCCAATGACAGGGACAGCCCAACTCTCCCAAAGGAATTCTAGTGTAATCTACGAACAGGTCTGGTAAGAATTCTGGAGAGCTACGGCGGTCTCCTGCCTCAGACAAAGGAAATAAAACCTATGACAAGAAGGTAGACAACATCTTACGAGTTCTTCCGAACTCTTTCCTGGGATCCAGACAGAACAAGCTGCCCCATGAACAAACCTAAATGAATTCTTAGTGAACAGTGAGCCTAACAGCAATTACGTGAAGACGTTAATTTCTTTTCCTACAATAAAACGGATTTATGAAGTCGCCTGTGGCACACGCAGACTCTCATGGCACAGGTGCTTAGTTAAATAGGCGAAAAGAAGCCAATTACATGAGGATATTGGCAAATTTTATGCTCTTCAGAAGAGTTCAATCAGCCAAGCTGTGCCTAGCATCAAACAAGAAATATTGTTGTTTGAAAAAGAAATAACATTTCCTAAGCAATTTGAAACACCATAGTGTAAATACTGATTAAATTCTTTGGTATGTGCATACTTGACATCTGTGTTTGAGTGTAGAGAAATTTATTTCATATAGTTAGAAGAATTCTCTCTTGCCTTTGTGTTACTGGTGCACATATTTCGCTGGGGCAGTTGTTTCTACAGGCACAGAGAGAAATAGGTGGCCATGACAAAACAAGAAAGACATCGGTCCAGATCTAGCTTAGGGAACCAGAGAACCTAATGTGCTTTTAAAATAAGAATATAAGTGAGAAGATGCTTACAAGGGTAAGTAAGTAAGGGTGATCATACACCTGCAGTTCCCAAAGCTCCGCTCTAGTGCAGGTGCTAACCAGGGAATTTTGAGTACCGTGGTGTCCTGTGCACTGTGCGGGAGTTCCACTGAGCAGTCTTTCCACCTCAGCATTGTTTGCCACCTATAACAAGCGCAGATAGAGGCCTAGTGTGTCTTGTGAATTTCTTGTACCTTTTATGAACTTTTGGTACCACCCTTTTCCCAGTAAAGAGATGTTTCAATTCAGAGGACTTAACTAAAATCTAAATATGGGATACATATATTCCTGAAATAACTCTTTGGTTATCTCTGCCACGTTTCTTAAGTAGTATGTGGCGTATTGTATAAAAAAGATTAAATGTGTAAACCAGACACATGTGTCAATATTTCCACAACCAAGCCCACTGTCTTTTATGAAATAACTTATTTGCTAATTGCCCTGTGTTCCTTCTGTTTTCCCAGGTACATGATTATAAAAACCATAGCAGTGGTTGCCTTGACTTCTCCTAGAATTGAGGTTTACTGAATTATTCTCAAGCACTGCAGTCAATTCTCTGACATATTTCCATGCACACTGTCAAATATAACGCATATAATGTTTTTATCTCTTTCCTATCATCAGTGACGTTCCCTGGAGAGATTGCTTTCTAACATGGCTGCATGAAAAAGCATCTCCCATCCAAACCACGCGAGACTTTGATGCTGTCCACACTCTTGCAAGACTTCGCTCTAGTCCACAGCCCCTGTTTCTGCCAGCGCGGGTCGGGATTTTTTAAATGCCAGTGATTGGCTTCTCTTCTCCACGAAGCTTTCCCTGCTAGCGGAAGCTGGCTCATAAGTTCTCCAGACAATGTGTTCCACGTATAGAGATGTGAACACTTTCCTCTGATGTGTTAACATGGACAATCTACCAAGACGGTACACAACAGTTATCTGTGATATTTACTAAGGAAACTTCTTGTCTCTTAGATCACTGAAGAAATTAAAAAAAAAAAAAAAAAAACCAAAAAGGCAAAGCAAAGATTGAAAAAAAAAAAAAAAAAAAAAAAAAAGATTCCATCTTATGCATCCACATTTCCCTACACTATGAACCAGGCAATTAAAGTCACCAAAGTAACACCGCGATATAGGATTAGGAATGTGGCGGCGATATAAGCTTAACCAACGGCAAAGGAAGGCAAGTCTAGCAAGTTATCAAAGGGGAAAAAAAAAAGAAAAAAAGAAGAAGTAAACTCATTCCTGTAGTGATGCAGGAAACACCCCTCCTTCCTGGATGTGTCGATGTAATTTCTGAAGGTGCCTTAGCCATCTGTGGGACCGGGGGCGCCTCCCTCGCACTGCTGACCTCTGCCCATAGCGAAGACACAAGCAAAATGAGTCCTGAAACAGAGAAGTAGTGGAGAAGAGCTTTTCAGAATGGCTCTGCTCATCACACTGAGAGGGATCAGAAAATGAGAAGGTATCACTTCACAAAAGTTAATTAGAGGAGCATGTCGTTCATCTCAAATAGTTTTCAATTGTTGATGATGGTAATAAAATAACATTAAGTGAGCAAACAACTACACTATAAATACTGTCTCAAAGACCATTAGATCTGATATAATGTGTGTGTTTATGAAGTCCAACCACTTAAAGAACAAAGGATTTTGAATTATGAAAGCTGCCTGCTTTAAAATATAACTAGTTAGAACTACGGAAAATTATTATGCTTCATATCTATTTTTTTTTCTCCAGAGGTAGAAAATCTTAACACCTCCATGGAGCCTGCTGCTCCTCTCACACGCTGGCTCTGTATTTTCCAGAGTCGTCATGGGTTTAGTGCTTCCTGTGTCCTTAGCGCCATCAGATCCCTGTGTGAGCAAATATTTGCAGAATGAGAACACAATAAATCTCTAGATATAAATCGTGAAGCATATGTGACACAGGGAAGCAGAGTTACTACGGCTTAATCCAACACTCCTCCCCCGGGAGGGAGCGAAGGATTCTTTTTCATCTGTTTATTACCAGGGTGTTCTAGGGATATGAGTTAAGTATAGGATTTATTCTGCTTTTGATCTTCCAGGGAGAAAGCAGCCACACACTAACTTTGTTTTTACTTATTTCTGTAGCAATCCATCCTAAGATGTAGTTCTCTTTTTGCTTGCCATAAACCATCTTTTTTAGAGTTATTGATATAATGGTCTAAAGTCATAAGTATTATATTTAATTTTTCCTATATGTGTGAGAGCATATATGTGTGTAAAAAGTGCATGCAGGTACCTGACGAGATCAGAAAAGCCGTCTGGAAATAGATTCGCAGACAGTTGTGACCCACAGTGTGAGTGGGTCCCCTGCAAGGGCAGTAAAGACTTTCAACTGCTGAACCCTCTCCAGCCCCAAGACATGTATATTTTTAAGGCTTGCATCACACTGGTGAAAAATTATTCATCCTAATCTTGGTTCTAAGAAAAGAGCTTGCTACACATCTCCGTATGCCTCCGTTAATACCAATACTGTGTATTATTTACAGACCAATGCCTGGTCTCAGGGCTGACGGCGGTTTTCACATTTCGGCTAGAAAAGCAAAGCCACGAGCTAAAAGCCAGATGTACCTGGAGAGCCAGAGCACATTTAAGTGACAGCATTGCATATGGCATCTGTAGAGAGAGTCCGGGCGCTGAAAGGGGAGTCTGCCCCGGCTCTCTGGTCAGCCTTCCTCTGTGTTCCCCGAGAACTGGCCGCATACCCTCTTCTCTACCAATATCCCAGTGAGAATCTCACAGAAATTTCCAGATGGCTCCTTCTGAGAAAATCTCTGTGCAATGGGAGGTGAGTAGCAGGGGTGGGGGAAGATTGTTGAAATAAATCCTTGGCAGGAAAGAGGCAGGAGAGCCCGTTCTCATTACGGTTTCAAGGCCGCTTCTGTGATCTCAAGTAGAAAATGCAACGTATAGAGGCAACTGTTCACAGAACATTGCGTGTCCTAGTGTGCTATGTATGAGAGGTATGAGATGTATGTTCCTACAAAGCCACCACACTTCATAGTGACTGTATTGATTATCATATAGATAGGAATGGCCCTACTTTACATTCATGACAAAAACACCCCCATTTAAACCAAAAGAGAAACCTTGAAGATAGTTTCTAGCCTAATACATGGTTCATTTGATTGATGACTGGAGAAGTAACTCATTAGTTAGGACAGCCTGCTGCTCATAGCAATGGACCGTGCAATAGAGGCTGTTTCTTCCCTTATGGAGAAAGAAGATCAGGGCCATAAAAGGACCAAAGGGGGATGGTGCAGTCTTCAATAACCTTTTCCTGCCAGGTAGGATCTCACTTCCAAAGGTCTCATCCACAAGGATATTTCCCATTATGAGTGGAGTGTACTTCTTTCACAGTTACTAGCAGTGTGTTTGCATTCCCATCTGGGAATTACTCATTGACACCCTGTTCCAATGGCTTGGACGCCATGTCTATGATTTGGAGCTGACGAACTGTAGATGGTGTGGGAGTGAGTGGATACACGTTACGGGTAGATGAGTGTGAAAGTTCAGGTGTCTGAGTGAAACTGGCCACTGTGATGGTGGCTGCCAGAGAGCTGTGAGTCTAGCGTACCAGTTGAAAAAAGTTACAAAGGTAAAGTAGATCTTTAAAATTAAGAACAGGACAACAGGCTTGGTGGTGCTTTCACTGACAGACTATCCCCCATTTTCAACTGTCCTTGCCTGTTTTTGGCTTGACTCCACCAGTCTTAGCCGCCCCATGAGATATAAAATTGCCGTGTTCCATGGACACTTAGATTTCATGCATAAAGTTAGCCTCCTTAGAGAAAGGCACCTACCACCAGGGTTTTCTAGTGAAGAAATATGTATTGGTTTCGATATATACTTATGTCATGTAGCTATTCAATGTTCTAAAGCCTAGAGCTATATATAATTTATTTTTATACTTCAGATTCTATTAAAATGTATCAGTTTTAATTTTTTTATTTGAGTAAAATGTGAGAGCTTGTTTAGTAGTTTTGAAGTTTCATTCACATTTTTATACAATATATTTTGATAATGTTTTCTCCTCCCCAGACTCCTCCCACATACTACTTTATATTATTTCTCTCTTCCTCTTTCTCTGATTCTTCCTTGATTACATATGTGTTTCATGTGTGTGTGTGTGTGTGTGTGTGTGAGAGAGAGAGAGAGAGAGAGAGAGAGAGAGAGACTGATGACAGAGAGACAGACAGAGACACAGAGATAAAAGGCAGACACACTGCCATAAAGAATAATGTCAAGTGCTTTTTCTCAGCAATATCTGCCTTGCTTTTTGCTAGAAATTCTTCCTGTGGCCTGGGGCTGAAGTACCCCAGGCAGGCTAGAAAACCAGCCTCAGAGATGTGCCTGCTTCTGCCTTCGAGTGCTGGATTCGAAGCTTGCAACATAACAGGTGCCTTTAAAAGGTCTGGTTTCTAGCCATGAACTCCCATCCTCATGTTTGCAAGGCAAGAACTTTATAAACTGCACCACATCCCTAGCCCAGATATGAGAGATTTGTAGTACAGATCCACATAGATAAATGATAATTCAGTCTCTCAGGGATAAAGGATATAATTCTGAACTAGAAGTACAGAAAATGCCACTGGTTGTGACATATGCTTTCTCAATTAGAAATAATGTGATTTCATCCAAGAATATTTAAGAGGAATTACCATTATTTAAAAAATAACATGCTGTCTACGGGTGAGAGCTAATATATTGAATATGATTGACATTTTATGACTCAGAAAGCAATTATGGAATATCAGAATAATGTATCTATTCAGAAGAATATTAAGCTATTAGACATTTTTGTAGAAAAATGTCTTCAGAGTGATTTGAAATCTCATTTAAAAATTTCTTACATTTGGGGCCTAGAGAAATGACTCAGCAGTTAAGTTCATCTATTGCCCTTGTAGGGGAAGCAGATTCATTTCCCAGCAGTGATTCTGTGACTCACTGGCATCTACAAGGCCACCCCAGGGGTTGTTAGCGCCTCCCTCATGTGCACATGGCTACACACACACACACACACACACACACACACAAACACACACACACAACACACACACACACACACACACACACCACCGCCACCAGCACCACCACCACCACACATTTACATACACAATTAAAAATAACATCTTTAAGGACAAATATCTTATGTACAGGGTAGATGTGCAGAGTAGATACCTCTTTCTTTGGTAGGAACTCGGGTTCCCTGTGTTTCGTTTTCTGGGGCTGCTAGGCGATGAGACACCCTAGTGGTTTAGTGATAGAAGTTTACAGACTAGAGTTCTTTCTTGTCTGCCAACAGGATATCCAGACAACTCAGTGTCCTGTTCCAGCCTGGCTGCTCCACTCATTCTGCGTCTCATTCCTCAGCACCATGGAGAGCAGCTCCCCGGCTCCTTCTCTTCCCAAGGTTGACTTGGGTGTTAGTCACTGAACAGTAAGTACAGTAGACAATCGGGAGACACGGCAGGGAGACAGCTGAAGGGGATTGATCACCATAAACACTGTTGATAGGGCTGGAATCGCCGGATCCATGCTTTGCTCGCTGGTTCCCAGGATGCAGTGACATTTCCTCACCTCTTCCGAGTGTTCCGACTTTTATTTATGATGCTCATGATCTTTAATGGCTAGCCAGACAGGTTCTGGCCAGGCATCTCACTCAAAGGCAGATGCAGTTAAATGTAGAGAAAAAAAATTTTAATGTAGTATTTTGAAACATAATCCATCTAATTTGTCTCCTCTGATAAACTTATACAGATTTAGAACTACTTTGGTCAAAAATAGTAAACTGCATAAATTAAATTTCTGTGTATGTATAATATATAAGCATGCTGTTTATCTTGAAGATATACAATATTATCTTATGACCATTAAATTTTTCTTATTTATTTTTGTTTTATGTGAATGAGCGTTTGCCTGCACATGTGTATGTGCCATATGTAGAACCTGTGGAAGCCAGAAAAAGGTATCAGATAGCCTAGAACCAGAGATACAGATGGTTGAGAACCACTGTGTAGGTGCTGGGAACAGAACCTGTTGATGCAAAACCATCAAGCGCTCCCAACCACTGAGATGTCTTCTGTCCCTTGTGTTGTGCATACACATGCACACACACACACATACATACACACATACACACACACACTTGAACATATACACATACTCCCACTCACAACATACTCACACACATGCACACATGCACACATGCACACAAACACACACACATTCACACTGATGCATATCCACACTCTCACACATGCATCCACACACATACTCAAGCACACAATTCACACACATGAATACAGACACACACACACACATACACACAAACACACACATACACACACACACACATACACACACACACACATACACACACAAACACACACACATTCACACTGATGCATATCCACACTCTCACACATGCATCCACACACATACTCAAGCACACAATTCACACACATGAATACAGACACACACACACACACACATACACACAAACACACACATACACACACACACACATACACACACACATACACACACACATACACACACACACATACACACACACACATACACACACACACACACACACACACACACACACACACACACACACACACACACACACACACACACACACATACACACACACACACACACACACACACACACACATACCAGCTAGATTCTAGTACAAATGGCTGCCTGTTTTACAGGATAAAATGACAGGAAGTACTGTGATTATTTTTATTGATTTTTAGAAAACATCTTTATTGAAGAAGACTGTAGTTTGCTTTTCTGAACACTCACAAGGGGCACTTTAGTGATGCATGCAAACATCTATTTATTTCCTAATGCCTCTGTAATTTTCTAAAACCTGATTTGTGCTACACTGTAAGGTAGAGAAAGGCCCGCATGCAAAATTCAAACATTTGCTATTTGGTGTTTACAGGGAGAATTCACTGCTTTTGTATAAGGTCCTTTATTATATTTTATATATTTGGATTTTGTCAGATTTATTTATTTATTATGTGTCTGCATGTATGTGTGTGTGTGTGTACCTATAAGCATATATACCATGTAGGTGAAGGTGGCCATGGAGGCTACAAGGGAGCATGGTTGTGAGCCAACATGTGGAGCCTGGGAACTGAACCCAGGTCCTCTGCAAGAAGTGTCTGCCTCTAACCACTGAGCCATCTCTCTAGTCCATTAACCAACCTTCACAGCTTAATCTTCAAACTCTACTATGGCACATACATTCAAAATTACATCTCCATAATATTTTAGGGTATTAACTTATAATGCTTGTTGCCTGATTTTTCTATACATTTAGGGCTATTCTAGATAAGTCCTAATGGTTGAATTTCACCTTAATTACTACAATATATTCAGAAGAAATACTCGAGTGGTTTTGAGCTTTTGCAAGTGTTGGATTTGCTTTGGAGGCCATGATATGGGATATTTTTGTTATGTTCAACATGCACTTACAAAGAATATGCATTCTGAGTTGTTAGCTACATTTTCTAAAAATATTAATTATGTCAAGTATGGTAATTGCAAGTCTCCCACACTTAATGTTTTTGCGTCTTTGCAGTGTCAGTAACTAAAATAGGTGCTTTAAAGACTTCAGATGTAATTATATATTTTCCTGTTTCTCAGTTCACTCTGTCCTTTATTGCTGTAAGTAATTTAATGATATATCATCAAGTGCATATGATTTAGGATTGTTGTTTTCTTCTACTATTTTTTTTTTTCCTTTTTAGAAAACTGTGCTGGGTGGAGAGGAATGCCATCTGCATCACGGTAGTGAATATGCACCCTCAAATTATTTTGTTTTAGTCTGCAGTGCTTTAGTAATGGTCATTTTACGTATATTTATTTTGTACATGAGAATAATCTTTTCCTGGGCTTTACTGCCATATGTGACCTTATTTTCTGATGTATCTGTTCAGATATTTTCTTACTATTTTATTAGGACATTTGTATTGTTGTACCTAAGAATATTTGAATACATATTAATGTGCAAGTTTATTCTTGTATGTGTATTCTACAGGATTTTAGGCTCTGTAATTGTGTTCCCTTCTTTCTTATTATAACAAGTTTCCAATTTGAAAGTCTTAGTAATATAATTATCATAATTCCAGTTTTCTGTATCCTATCAAAATAAGTTCAAAATGGCTAACCTGAAATCACTAAGGCTTCTTCCTGTGATTCCACTAACATGTTTTGTTTCATACTGAAGTCAGATATAGATCCTTTTAAAAGCTTGGTTTTTATAAAGTGAGATTCCCCCCCCCCCCCGCCCCAGCTTTTAACTTGAATCAACTAATATGGCTGACATTTATATACTTTGTAGACAATACCATTTGTCTCTGTGTTTATTAATTGTATTTTTGAAATATTACACTATGTAGCATTGGGGTAGATTTAAGTTGTATGCTTGGAAATTCATTCCTCTTTTGTATATTTGCTTTCTTTCTCCAGCTCCCCCTTCTCCTCCTCTCCTCTCCCTTCTTTCCCGCTACCTCCCTGCTGACCCCTGCTGGCTGTGTGGGCATGTGCAGGTCAAAAACAGCTCTCTCATTCCACCATCTGGGTCCTGGAGCTGGAACTTGGGATTGACGGCAATTACCTTTATCTATTTCTTGCCCTAAATTCTCCTTCTTGTGCTTGGTTTTAAGTCCGCTTTTAGGCTGAACCTGGTGAGACACTCTCTGAATTCCAGCACTCAGGAAGAAGAAGCGTGTGGATCTCCGTGAGTTCAAAGACAGCCCACACTGCATAGCAAGTTCTGGGACAAACAACCAGAGCTACACAGTGAGACTTTGTGTGACAAGGAAAAAATAATCCGTTTTTGCTGCTTTACACCCTTTGTCTTTTATGGACATAGTTTAAAACTAAGTTATTCTACTTCATTAAAAACAAGCTGTGATTTTTCTAGGAATGTCAGTGAATCTGTGGAATACTACAGGTAGAAAACTGCATTTTAAACATAAGTAGGCTTATGACAACTAAACCTGGGTTTTTCTCTCTCTGTTAATTCTTATCTTTAATTTCTCTACGCACTGCCTTGCAATTTTGTATATACTGGCCTTCGGTGTTAAGTTTAATGTCGCAAATGGCATTGTTCATTTAATTTTGCTTCTAACTTTCCACCACTAGGTGCTGTGAACACATGATTGTTCTGTCCCAGAACTGTGTCATGTGCCCCCTATGGCTTCTGTAGTTTTCTGTCACACCTTTGTGAATTCATAAGCATTTCTCACCAGGAAGATAATTCATTTCACATGAAAATGTGTTCCCCTGCTCTTCTCCGTGTGATCTCTTTTTCTATCCTTAGTAAATTGGTTAGCACTTCCGGCCAGGGGCTGGAAGGTCAACTGAGGGGCTGTAAGAACACGTGCTGCTCTTGCAGAGGACCCCACTCCCACTCCCTGGACCCACGCTGGCCATCCCACAACTGTGGCAGCTCTAGCTCCAAGGGATCTGACGCCCTCTTATGGCCATTTAGGAACTGCAGTCAAATACAGACACACATCCATAGACAAAAAAAAAAAAAAACAAAAAAACAAAAAAAAACAAAAAACCAAAAAAACATGTTTTTTTTTTCCTCTTAAACATTCAGGAAAATATCACGTAGGATTTGTGAGTAGGTTTATTCTTGGCCTTCCCAGTATAAGGAAGATATCTTTCCTCTCTCATTATAGACTGTTATGTTACATGTACATTTCATATAATTCCCTTTGGTGATTGAATGATTTTCTTTTAATTGTTTTTAAAGATTTTTATAACAAAATGAGGAAATTTTTGTTTGCCTGTATCTTTTCAATATTATGACAGAAAATTCCATTAGTCACTTCTTTTGGTGATGAACATACTTTGTTCCTGATATGTTTGTCCTTCCCATACAATGAGACAATTTAGTTCACTCATTTTCATATCATTTTTAAATTAATGTGAAACACCATGTTTGTTTAGTGCATCTCTCTCTCTCTCTCTCTCTCTCTCTCTCTCTCTCTCTCTCTCTCTCT